>VTPC01090598.1:0-75019 GCA_011009095.1 Ignelater luminosus
AAATTAAGTATTTTTTGTGAATTGTCCTTGTAAAAACTCCCCCTTTGCGTTGTGCCATGCTTCAAGATGTTTTATTTGAAGATATGGCTTTGTTTATTGTGTTAAATATTACTAAATAAATAAATAAATACGTACTCATAAAATTGTTTTTGGATCGTTAGTTCAAAAGTTATGGTAGTGTGTCCCTGCGTGACATCCAATTTTGGTAACTGTCAGCCAACGTGTTAAAATTACATACTAAGTATTTTTCTGTTTTCGGCACTAAAATTGTGGCTTCTATTGAATACTTCAAACGATGTGATGGGAGGAAGATAAAAATTTAATTAGATTTTCTTGCATTTTTCCCACATTTAAAAAAATCCCGCCACATTTCTTACAAGCAAGTCTACGAAAACCCTAAAGAGCTAATAAAAAATTATTTTTTAACTGGAACTTCCCGGATGACAACTGCAATTTTCCAAATAATAAATAAAAATTTCCACTTGTCGCATGGAAATCTCAGTTGTTTTCTGGAATTTTCTACTTACTATTTAGAAACCTTCTACTAAACGATATTGGAAATTTCCGATTGTCATTTCCACTTATCCACGAAAGCCCCGAAGGGCCAATGTAAAATTCTTTTAACTGGTAATTTCCAACTAATAACGACCTTTTCAGATGACAATTGGAAATCTCTAAATGACAACATAGAATCGCCTGATAATAGGTGAAAATAACAACTGAAAATTTCGAATATTTTCTAATAAGAAGTTTCTAAATGGTAACGGAAAATTTTCCAAAAACAACAAGAAGTTTTTAGATAAAAATCATCAGTTGGCCCATATCACCTCCTTACACACGTTCTATAGCTGACCAGAACGAATGACAAAAAGCCAAAAATAACAAATTCACAAGAAATTTCAAAATTTCCTATCTCCGAAGTTCATTCGACCATTTTAACCCAATTATTACCAACCTAATCTCAGCATTGATTATCCGAAAATAACAACGCTAGAAAAAATGGAAAGGGAATAACAACCCCCTCCCCCAGGTTTTGAGGATCTTTTTGGAAAGATTCGGAATTTGCTTTCAGGATCACGTATAGGACACCAAAGTACATTTACAGTAGAAGATTCGTCTTTCTAGTTCAAAGAGTATCCTTGCCAGGGCCGCATTTGCAGTTTTCAGTTTTTTGCATCTTCGACCTGGAAGATGATCTCGTAGAAAAAAAGTATATATAGCCTTTTTTCCCATTCCAAGGCGCATAACTACACTTTCCTAGGATCTCCGAGAACTACACCAGAAAAGTCCAAAAAAGACTGATTACATCTCTTTATTCCATTTCACCCCAAGGCAGGCGCACGCCACTGGTATTTACCTAAGCTTCTTGCCTTGATGATGCCCGCTAGTGCAAAAAAGACCAGCTCGACCGTAATTAACCTAGTTACAAATTCTTTAGTTGGGTATCGCGAAAGACCATGAAAAAAAGCGCGAAGTTAACTAAATCGAACCAGGTTTTTTTCCGATAGGTAGTGATGTACTCCCAAAATACAAATTTTGAATATCATGTTAATCGGACCATTTGGGCGATTTTGGTGGGGGGTTTAAGATTCAGAAAACGTCTGTACGGCTTTTGGAGCAAATTCGGGGTTTCCTGGTTTACTATCGACAGTCCGTTTTCCCTGGCCGATAACACTCGCAAATCTACGTCTAACGGCAAAAACCGGACACTCCTACTCTTTGCAACTTCCGAGTTACAAATCTTTCTAGGTTTGTTCTGTTGCGCTCTCTAGTGGTTGAACCGTAGGAAGTGGAAAATCGGTTCAAGTGGCATTGGATGCAGGTGAACACACTTAATAGGGGTATTAAATGCCGTTTCGGTATCTTCACAAAACTCCCACTCCTATCCTCTCTCACGGACGGCTATGAAGCCGAACTTAAGTCTGCACAGAGCAAAACACACCGGAGAGCTTTACATCACAGCGTCCCTTGTTTCAGATCATCTTGGTCCATTTTCGCCGATAGATATGATAGGTGGATATAACAATTGGATATTTCCAATATTTTCTATTTGGAACTTTTAAATGATAACTGGAAGTTTTAGAAAACACAACTAGAAAATTTCAGATAACTGAAAATTGCCTATGACAACCCCAAAGGTTAAATGTAAATTTTATGCTAACTAGAAATTTCCAGATGACAACGGGATATTGCCAACTGATAACTGGACATTTTCAGATGAAACTGGACATTTCCAATATTTTCTAACTGGAAGTTTCCAAATGGTAACGGAACATTTCCAGATAGCAACTGAGATTTTCATATGACGAGCGAAGATTTCCAGTTATCATTTGAAAATTTGTCGTTATGGTTAAGAGATTTTCAGTTGAAAAGACTTTACATTGGCTCTTCGGGGCTTTCTTAGATAAGTGGAAATGACACTTAGTAATTTCCAATATTGTCTGATAAAAACTTTATAAATGATAACTGAAGTTTCCACGAAACAACTAGAAGTCTTCAGATAACAACTGGAAATTAACCACGAAAGCCCCGAAGGGGCAATGTAAATTTTCTTGTAACTAGAAATCTTCAGATAATATAACAATTAAAAATTTCCAATATTTTCTAATAGGAAATTTCCAAAATAATAATTAAGAAATTTCAGATAACAGCCTAACGTTGTCGCATAAGAACAAAGCATTTCCAGACAACAACTGGAATTTCCATATGACAAGTAGAAATTACCAGTTATCATTCGGAAATTTTCAGTTGCCATTTGGAAATTTCTACGAAAGCCATGAAGGGCCAATAAAATATTCTTCTTAACTGAAGATTGCCAGACGACACTAAATATTTCCAAATAAAAACTCATCACGTAGTGAAAATCGCTTGGACTTTCACAACGATAGTCTTGCTGTATTACCACAAAGAAGGAGAAAGCGTATGCGATGGAGCAGAGAAGATAATGTTTATCCCACGAAAGCATACTAAGTATAAGGCTACGAACTTTGGGATATCCAAACCGACTACTAGGATTATGGCAGGGGAAATATCCTAACAGCGGATGCAGCAAACAACCTTTAGCAAATCAAGTCCGTTTTGTTAAGACAAGCGCAATCTCAAGCTGAATTAGATGAGATAAAATATCGAATTAAAAGGAGAATAAATGGTAATCAAAAGCAGAGAAAGCCAACGGAAAGAACATATTCTTTACATATAATACCAAGTACAATATGGAAATAAGAAAATCTGAAAAAAGAAAAATTCAAAACATAGCACCTAGGTGGAAGGTACGATTAGAAAAAACTATAGAAGTAATTAGACAACAAATTGGGTGGCTTCAGAAGTACATTGGCTAAGAAAAGAAAGCCTCCCGTAAACTAAGGACAGTGAAAAACATAGCAAAAAATACTAAAAATAATACCAAATCAAGCCGACCATTAACAAAAAGTGAAGTGACATTTAGAAAAACTAAAACAAGAGCTGGCTACATATGCGTGTAGATTGAAAAGATTCAACAAAAGATCCAGTCGATACCAACTGAACAAACTGTTTATAAAAAATCAGAAACTCTTCAGGGATTAAGTTGCAAAACAGAAGAGAACATTAAAGAAGGGCCCAATAAAAGAGAAATGACTAAATTTTGAAATAATCTATGGTCAGAAGAAGTAAAACACCAGATAACTCACAGGATATGCAAAAAACACTAGAGCAAAGTCATTACCCTAATACGAGGCTTGCTGGAAAAATTTCTGCAAATGGTTAAGAAAATCACAGATAATGCAATTTAGTAAATGGCTTTATTGTTTTTCAGAATATTTGCCCTTAGCATCAATACACTTTTGCATACGCTTAAACCAATCTTCGAAGCATTTTTTTCAATTTGAAGCTGGCACCGCAGAAACCAGTTGCCTCAACGGCTGTTCCAGGCGAAGAATAAGGCTCACCACGCATCTTGTTTTTGATTGTCGAACACAGAAAGAAGTCATTTGGTGCTAGATCAGGTGAATACGGACAATGCGACAATAATTTCACTTTTTCACTGACTAAAAGGTCGACAGTTTGTGAAGCTGTGGGGGCACTTGCATTGTCATGGTGAAGAAGGATGCGCCGATTTGGATTGTTTTATCTAATTTCACCGATGACTTCCGGCAAACAAATTGTCGTGTACCAATCAGCTTTTACAGTTCTTCGATCCTCTAAAGCTGTGGTTGCCACATGTCTAGAAATACGGAAGAAACAAACGATCATTTGATTTGAAACACTGCGTGAACGAACAACTTTGTAGGTTTTGACTCACCTCGAAACATCCAGACAGTTGGTTGTTGTTTAATTTCCCACTCGTATGAGTAGATCCATTTTTTGTCGTCAGTAACAAAATTTGAATAACCTTGGTTGAATTTCTTCAGCATTTCTTTGCACCAATTCACACGATTCTATCTTCTGAGCTTTACTCAAATTATGTAGAATCCAGCGACTGCAAAGCTTTCGTACGTTTAAATGATCGTGTAAAATCGTGTGCATTGCTTTCATGTTGATGCCCAAGGTGACTTCTATTTCACTGTATGTCACATGGCGATCTAACTCGATCATTTCACACACAACATCAACGTAAACAGCAGCAATAGACGTGGATGGAAGACCTTCACGAAATTCATCACTGAGAAAAGAACTTTCACGCTGAAACTCAGCAAACCATGTAACGGCCATTTGTTGTTAATTTCCGTTACATAAGATTGGGTTGTCTACGCTTTCGGATGTTCCCGTGTTTCTTTAGTTGTCCTTAGAGATGAAGGGTTAGGCATGTTATTAGTGCAGGTTTGCATTGCTCTTGCTTTGAATTAAAATTTTCTTTCACAATTTTTAATTTCTAGGGCAGGTGAAAAGTTGGGTATATTTATTTCAAATATTGAAGTTTAATTCTTCGCAGTGGAAATTTAACTGTTCTATTATATTCTTTCCCGTTAGGGATGTTATATTCTAGAATTTCTGGATTAGAAGGGTTGCGATTAGATGTTCTTCCAGATTTGGGATGGTGATTTTTTTAATCAGCTCGAAGGTTAGCATATTACGGTTATTCTGGCAAGTTCCTTTTCTCCTTGAATTTCTCATTACTTTTACTATTAAAAATTTTTTAATTGAAGCCCTACATAGGCTTTTTCTATTGTTGAAGATATACTTAATTTTCCTCCTGCGTTGGGCGTGGAACATATAGACTGTTGATTCGACTTTTGGGGAACGCATGGAACGGCTTACGAAAGACGAGAAACGACCAGCGTTCAAGTTACGCGTTAAGTTTTTGACTCGTTGAATTTTGTTTCGAGTCAGTACAAAGAAAACCCTAAGTTAGGGGTAAGTTTTTTATTTTTTGTATTTTCTGTTTTCATCAATGCTGATTGACATTCTTGGTTTCCAGTTTTTTTCTTTCCCGAGAGCTATCATCCTGGAAGTTGGAAGTCTTCCCCGACGGTTATGGATGTTTAAAGTTGGTTCATTCTGGTTTCCGTTGCTGCAATCCCTCCGGACCGGAGATGCTTTACTCTGCGAGCGTCCTTAAGAATAATTACTGCTTTATCTCACCTCTAAAAAATTGTAACTTCGTGATATACAAGTTTCTTGTTTTAAAAATTTAATTGATTGAAACTGAAGTAAGGATTTATCCATTTACTGTCTTAGAACATTTTAAATTTTAAAACAAAGAAAGCGGGGTTTAGAAGACGATCTAAGGCAGGTAATTAAATTTGACCAATCACTCGATATATAATTTGTAATTGCAGATTTTTTGTTAGAAAAAAACGTAGTAGTTTTTTTAAATATGTTTTTATAGCCAGTTGTCGGATCTAAATTGAATGTTTGTTTTTCTTTAGAGTTTTCAGCTTTATCAGCTTCTGATCGAAAACAGCATGAAGAAAGTTTAATTAGAAATATTAAGTTTTTCAATTTTGTGTCCAAAATAGTTTGGGTGTTCTAATTTCTTTGTAACTAAATTAACTTGTTGGTTTTTTAAATTTTTTTGTAGTACACTAAAATTGAATTTAAATAAATTTATACCTATAAAGTAATATATTTACAGATTTTACAAAAACCTTTCTATTTGTCTGGTTCATTCAAGCTTTTGTTTTTGATTCAAATATAAATTGCTATTAATATTAAACTTTTAATTAAAAATCTCAAATCCTTTTTAATATCTTTTGAAAAACTTTAATTTTACTCTGCGTTGTATGCCATGTCGATAAGTAAATCGAGTGGACAGGCTTGATAACAATATTTGCTAAAAATTTGGCTTCACCTTGGATTTATATTTAATTGTTTTTCGAAAATTTTAGTGAATTATATATTTAATATTTAATTGTTAATAATTTCGAGGAGATTTTGCCGTTGCTTGTAAAGAAAACGATAATTTAATAATAATTTTTTCTTGTTAGTATAATTTAGTGTGCTTAATGAAATTTTTTTGATCAAGTAGATTTATACGACTTGTATGCTTTCAATTTATTAGATATATATTTTGTTGGGGTTGGAATTTAAAGTTTTTTGAGACAAAAAACGCCCAATTTTTTTGTGCTTTTATAAAGTCAAATATTTGATTGCAATATATTTGTACGTTAAACTTTGGTGTTTTATTGTGGTATAACCATCATTCAATTCACGCTCAAGGCCACCCTTTGATCTCAGCCGGTCTAGAACCAAAGGATCCTTGTATTTTTAAATTTTTTTATTTGTAATTCAAGACCACGTTACAACCAACTAGAAACGGTTCTATTCGATGAAGCTTCCTCATTAAAACCGGCATTTAGCGGTTTGATGCATTGTGTAGGTGTTAAGTTGCTTTGAAAATCTTGAAAAGTCATTGCTCGAAAATGTTCACCCGGAAGTTCAATTTTTCCACTAATTTCTGGTTAGCTTGGAACTGAATTATTGGTTAAAAATGACAAATTTTTCAGATTTAACAGTGGCACAACGCTGACATTACAGGAAGTACCCGATTGCAGAAGTCTTTCCAGGAAGCCTCGTATGCAAAGTGATTGATTCGGAATAATGAATTCATGAGAAATAAAATAAAGAAAATAGAAAAATATGAATTAAAAAGATGGATAAGGTAGCAATGCCAGTAAACACGTCCACATGTTATTTCTTCTTATAAAAACATTAAAAAATGGATGGAAAACTTTACACTAGGTGTCTCACTTTAATATAAAGGATTAACCAATCAACTTTAAAACAGTCTAATTAACGAATTAAAGTGTCAGTTTAGGATAATGATTTGCACCTATGCAGGTCTATACAGAAGCTAAAAAATGACCTTAAATAGAGATACGATAAAGTCAATTTGTAATGTTATTTTAAAATTTGCACTAAATCCGCCCCTGTTTCTCAGTTTCGTTCAGATATTTGTTTTCTTGACGCGCAATATCTAAATTGTTTTATTAAAGGAATGTTTGTTACCATTGTTATTTTAAAGAATTGATAACTTTGGGGTCTCGACGTCTAGACGCCAGCACACGTGCTTTTCGTTGAGTTTTATTATCAGGTTTCTGGGAATCTTAGTCGCAAAAATTAAAGTCGCACCGTCTCGATTGAGCCAGGTTTAAGCTGGTAAATCTACAATGGAAATTGTCCACTCTCTCATTAGCATATCCATATCTTGACCTAATAGGGTGTGCATCCGACTTTTTAACCCCACTTCCGTAAGTACGAACTGCGTAACAAAGAACGCAGAGGTTAGGGATTACGTTGATAGCTGTTGACTTGAACCAACGTGTGGTAATTTTCGGCGTCTACCTCTACATCCCCTAATTGGATTCAAACCAAATTAAGTGAAGCGATCTTCTTAGAAAAGAGATCGGACTGAACAAATTGTAATTTCTTCGTGTCAGAGACGCGTAATAGTCGCGGAAGAAAGTGGTTTGTTTACCAAAAGCAAGGCTTAAAAATTTCGTTATCGTGGGGAATGTATAACCCAAATATAATTACGCTGGTGTCCTCCAGGAAGCAGAAATTGTAGAGGGTAAAAACGCAATAATATTGGTTCCGTTGGTGCAACGTTAAAGGGTCTGTCGAGAACAGAAACTTCCCGTCCCGTAAAGCGTCGATCTGTGTGTTTTACATCTTGGAAGCTCCGTGATCCAAATGAATTAAGTTAACTTAAAGAGCGTTTGAGACTCAAAGTGGTTTTAGCTATTTTTAAAGTTTGTTTATAAATACTTGGATGTTGTTTTTGTGTTTTTGGCTATTGTTTATAACAGTGATTGTTCGTTGAAATCTAAGTTCCCTTGAACATTGGTGAACGCGAAATTTTGCGTCGAATATCACGTGGGTTAGCTGCTATCGTGGAAATCAGATACCTGCATCTAACATCTGGAAGGAAGATTACCTTATAGTAAGAAAGACCTGTTTTGTTTTGTTATTTGAGTTTTTATGATTGTTTTATTTGATAAAAGACTAGGAGAACGTGGAATTTACGAAATATTCCATACGAAAACCTTGCTTAGGCAAGATCAGTTTCGATTTTCTCATTAAATTATAATATTCACGATTAATATTTTTTAACTAATTTGTAACAGGAACGTTCCCAGGTAATTTTAGCTGGTGTTGATTAAATTATTGCAACCTAAATAATAACTTTTGACTATTGTTTTTTTGTTATTAGATATAAAGCTTATTTGTTGCTATTTCAAAATTTTCTTTTTTGTTTATTGTAATAACTTGTGTTTTTTTTTACTTTTATTTTCTTATTTGTGTATCAACTTTGTTCTCCAGTAAAGAAATTAATTCATACCTTTTATTGATATTCTTTTGTAGTGTTATTTTGTTATTTTTATATTTTTGTTTGTGTGTTTAATCTATTTTCTTTATTATTGTTTTGATAAATATAAGAAAGGTCAATTATTTACGTTTTGTGTTTCTTTTGTAAGTGGATCTCTGGTCCAGATAAGCAGCGTTAATTTCGTTATTTTGTTTGTTTGGCTATTAAAAGCACGTTGGTGCTTAGTCCAAATTTCATTTATAGATCAGATACCTTTGTTCAAGAGAGAAGTAAATATCAATCTGGTATTTCTTTCTTGGTTTTTTTTTGAAAAAGAAGGAAGTCTTCAGAGGACTTCCTTGTCAAAATTGGTTAAGACAAATCAAGTGCTTATACAGTGTTTATATAGTTTTTTTGTTTGTGTTGAGTCTCAATTGTGAAACGCTAAAGCGAGTTTTAATAACCCTTCCACGAGGTAAGTTACACACAGGGTGAGGTTTCGCAAGAAGCCTATATACAGGGTGTCGGATTCACGAGTAGTCGCGTGACCGACCATCAGAACCCTTCGATCTATGACTGCTGGCGCCCTCTTTTACGACCATCTATTAATTTAATAAGAGTTTTGGAAATCAGTAAGCTTCTCTTTGTGAGAGATTAGTCAAGTTTATTTGAGAATCCACCCCATCTGCGGCATGAGCTACGGGATTTAACATCTTCTATTGGTCTGGACGGGATTTGTGCATACTTTTGAGCATTTTCCCGTTACAAATTCTCACAAGACCAAAGATTTAATTACAAAAGTATGTTATGTAATGAGCAAAAAATGGTTACTTTATTACAAAATGTCTAGAATATTTGTTAATATAGATCTTCCCATTTAATATTATCCTCGATAGTCTGAGAGGTAAGCGACAAATAAATGCAACTATTTACGAAAGGCTGACTTTTTTATATTATGTCACATTTGTGGTGTAGAGAAATAGCCTGCCGCCAGTCTGCTAGTTTTGTTAGCGTTTGGCGCGGGGGCGACTTTAACTTTGTAAAAAAACTATACACGTCGCAACTACTTTCTAAAATCTGAAAACTTATTTGCGAGCAATATACTAATTATAAAACAGTTTTACCATGGTTAGTCATAAAAATCTTTCAACCGGGCGCGTCAGCAGCGCGTTTAACTCGTAAAAAATTTGTTACTGTAAAATTCGGACTGGCCATGTTTTTTTCAATAATAATAATAATAATAATCTGTACTTGCATACCGAATTGCATATTTTAGCAAGCACTTTCACGATGTATAGATTCTTTACGAGTTAAACGCGCTGCTGATGCGCCCGGTTGAAAGATTTTTATGACTGACTATGGTACAACTGTTTTTTAATTAGTATAATTTTAAAAAGTAGTTGCGACGTGTATAGTTTTTCTACAAAGTTAAAGCTACCCCCGTGCCAAATGCGGCGCACGGTGATCAATTTCGCTCATTTAGGAAGACAAAATTATTAATCACTGCATTATGGTATGGAATGTAACAGAAGCACACTCTAGTAAAACAAAATGCAAAATTTATCTTTTATGACTTTCATTACGCAAACTTTTAAGAGATATTTAACCTTAAAATTTACCAAAAATAAAAAATCATATTTTATTAAGTATGGTACACAAAAAACATAAATAAATAAATGATTGGATATTCTTTACCATTTTATAAGTCTTCTTTCTCCTGGTCATCGTCAGAGTCTTCTACAGAGTGTACTGCTTTGTCAGGGATTTGAAGGAGAGATCTGACCTCTTCTGACAAACTTCCACATTTTTTTTTGGTAGCATTCGAATGCTGGTAATTAAAGGATCTGAAGATATCAAGAGCAAATGCAAAAGATGTTAGTTACACTTTGACATCTTCTGGGTGTGATATTTACGAAACTTCCTAAACTTTTTATGACGAGCCAGGAAAGCGTCTTCGGACAACACAAATTGGACACATAAAAGGGCCCAACACATCTGGTCCGTGTATTAATATTTTCTGGAGGTTTACTGGCATAGGATACCAGGGATATAGCTTTATATAGAGTTTTGCATTTTTTATAGTATACTTTTTAAAATTTGTCGTATTTATAGCATATCCACTTGATATTGTGTCTAATATTGTGGAGAAACTTATACTAAAAGTTTTATCTATGCCCATAATTTTTAATACCTTTTCTACATCTTCAAGAAAACGTCTTTCCGTGTTTCCATCGTTCGTGTTTCCCTTTCCTTGTACCACCACGTCTGTTAGGAGTCCCATTTCTGATTCATTCAACAAATCAAGACAGAAGAAATTATTGGTAAAACTAAGTGAAGATTTATTATAGATTTTAAAGTAGAAACTCAAACCTACAAAACAGAATAAAATTTGTCGTGAAACTTTTTGAAACTTTTTTTGTTTAACTACCGCAAGCCCATTTATGTACTATCCGGTAAATTCTAAGTATTATGCTATTTTACAAAGTTATTTCCTTACTAGAAATGGTTCTTATTACACTTACAACAACAAACTAATACTATAAATATGCAAAACTTTATTAACATAAGCAAAAGACTGCTCATCAACACGACACTTTGCAATAGCATAAGTGCGTCAATGCAATACTTCTACTTTTAACGTTGCTGGCAAAAAATTGGACCAGTCCAGATCTGTTAAATCTACAGTATATTAACAATTGACTCTTTAACTTGCTACGTATACTATAATTTTTTCGAAATGAGAAATTCCATTTTCTACATTTTGTCTAGCTAATTATTCAAAATTAATCACCGTGTGGCGGCAGGCCATTTTTCTACACCACAAATGTAACATAATATAAAAAAATTAGCCTTTTGAAAATAGTTGCATTTTTTTGTCGCTTACCTCCTCGACTGTGAGGGCTTAAGGAAGCAGTAAGATACAAGAATTACGTGGAGAGTGGTACGAAATAATAAAAAAACTTTTTTTAATCTAAGAATTTGCAGTATGTAAAAAACTTATAGGCAGTCGCTTTTTAAAATTTTCATCTGTGTCCTTTTTGAACATTTAAAGGAATGAAGAACACAATCCATACGCATTGAATATGTGGCAACAAATTTATAAATTGAATTTACAAATCTAAAAGCCTGAACGAACTATAAAACGCGAATTCAATTAGCGAACATTCTGTTTTAAAAAATCTCCATCAAAACCAAAAAGTGAAAAATAATAATTTTATCTCGATTCATCATACAAGTTTTAATTTCGTTACAAGCTTTGATCACCATACATATCTGCTGTTAGTCTCAGTGGAATATAATACCTGTCAATACTTTGTTATTAGTTTCGATTTGGTTGTGGATTCGGTAATTTGTCAAAGCCACTTGCGAAATTCTAATTAAGGATATCAAGTTACCCATTACTAACAAACCTGTAACCTACAGGGACGTATTTTAAATCATTTAAAAGTTATTTTAGTAAACGTATATTATGTAAGTTTGAGAAAAATAATTTAGAAAAAGAATATTCAGATCTAATATAATATGGTAAGAACTAATTTTCATAGCTAAATAAACAGAAATAAAATAAATAGAATTAATTTAAAATTATTTTATCTTTAAAATTTCCAAGTTTTAGTCTAAACGCTGTGATATAAAACTCTTTAATAACCCTAAAAAATCTTCAGTATCAAAAAAAGCATCTTTTTCGCCGTAAAGATATTTACAGCCGGTCCTGTGTATTTATTCGCATTAGGGGAGTCGCTAACCAAGCGTGGATATCTCGCATTATTTTCGATATGCAGATTGTTAATTAAATCTGCCTGGAGCCATATTTACATGACAGCAATCTGTCTACAACACTGCGCTGGCCACCGCCGTTTTAATTATGTTGTGTAACCGTGCGTATTTTATTAATATAAATATGTAGCCGCTCTGAATAGAGCCAACTTTAATTATTTGTCTAAGTTTAAATGTATTTTGCCGTTTCAATTGTGCATTGTTCATACAAATCAACTTTTTTGTTTAGCTGAAAAACGGCAATTATTGCGATGTAAGCAATGTTGTAAAAAAAACTTAATTCCCTATTAAATTAGTTTAAATTGGGAAGGGTGGACACACACAGCAGCACCCGGCCATAATTAATCTGAAAAGTATTCAAATGGTGTAGAATAGGCAATTAGGCGCGTAGTTCTACAATATGGTGCTATGATTGATTCCATAAAGAGGACCAGGCCTGTGTTTGCTAATATATCAATGATGGGACCGTAATTTGTATATTAGCGGCTGTGACCGCGCGATTGTCGTGCCATCTGTCGCCAGCCGCGAAATTACGCGCAAAGCTGGACAGTGACTGTTATTCAACCCAACTTTAAAGTGTGAATATAATAACTACTATGGCAAAATTTAATGAAATGTACGATCATAATTTAACGTGAAAATTGCTAATTTTAAAACCTCAAATAAATACGAAATTACCATATAATAAACATCTAAGTGTGCTCAAGATGGATTAAGCTAGAAGAATTCGCGTTTCAAGTGCACGTTTGCATTCAGCAATAAACCCTATGTGTATTCCTGCATATATTAACCCTCCACAGTAGCTTAGTTTGTGTCATATAAATTCCAACCATCCGTTTGAGAAGCGTCTACATGGTCGGTTAAGTATTTGTCATGCTATGTTTTAATTAAGCACATATTTCGCGACAAGGAGCAGGTAAAGCTCAAAGCTCCCTTGTAAGCTACGAGCCGCAACCCAAGGATCGCGTTTGACAGAAAGTATGCGACATCAAAAGCATGAAAAACGAGTCTAATTTTTGATTGTTTTTGTTTGGCTGTGTTTCTATTAAAATATTCTGCTAACGTACGTACATGTATTACATAAATATGTATGTGGTTTTAAGCATGTTAGAAGCAAAAGTAAAGTATAGTTCATTTTCAGATAAATTGATAGGTATAAAAAGAGATTATATTTACAAATCTTTATCAAATTTTATTTACATACCTAATTCATATCATGTAGAAAATGCCTGCGTTTGATTTTCAATAAATTCTGAGGTGATGCACAAGGTAAATTGGTGCGGTGCATTGGTGGATTTTTTTTGTCACTCTGCTTAGAGCTAGGTATTTCGCTGGGTTGGTTGGCGTACCTGCGCATTTATTCATCCACGTCCACATAAGACATTCCATCCCAAATCGCACAATTTTTGGAAAAAATTGACTTTCATGTTTTAGATTTTACTGAAACTTTTTTCAACACTTTTCTAATACAAAATAATAGATACCTGCCTAGTATCGTTGTCGTGGTAATCACAAAGAGTTAAAGTTTCCAAACATTTATGTGCACCATTCCCTCTAAGCGTGAATATTCTTCGATCTCTATTTACACTAAGGGCAGTAGAATTCATGTTTATTGACTCTAAATTCCAGGACGTTTTATTTTACAAAAATAATTTTCAACATTAACCCGATGTTTCAAAATTCTAAATAAAATATGTACATATTTTTTGACATTTCTTCTATAAGATTGGAACTCCTCTTAGTTAGTCGGTAATTACTTATCGAACTTCGTACGCCCAAAGACAAAATAGCACTGTAGCACTGTGAGATGTACTGAGAACACAATTGCAGCCTTCTATCTCATTATAAATTAGAAATAGGCTACATTGCTAAGCACTATCTACATCTACATGCTATTACAAAAGAAACTATGAATTATTTCTCTCAACATTAAAAAACATTGCACACAGAATCAATTTTAGACAATGTTCCTTCTTCACTTTAAAAGAATAATTGTTAAACATTTAGGGCCAGTTTATAGAAGCTGGATTAAAAGGTAATCGAGAATTAAATTTAATTCGTTGTTGTTGCTAGGATACAGTCAAATTCTGGTCAATCAGCTTATCAGAATTAACATTTAAATAGAATTAAATTTCAATCTCAATTAAATATTTAATTCACCTTCAATAATCTGACCTTTAATGTTTTGATAATAGGACGAATGAATATAAGTGTAACGTACCACACATCGGAGTTACGTTCTCTTCCCCAATTGCAAAATTCCACGTTTAGCTTTACGCTGGTTATCAGAAATAAAACTCAAAATTAATAATAGCTCTTCTGAGCGGAGTCAAACAACCTTCAAGGCGTTGGGATTGGAATGAAAACTAGCTTTAATTGTTAATCTATTAGTGGTACCTCCAATTCCATGTCGCAAACAAGGTGCCTCCCAGCACCACTTTCAAAATTGTCTCTAGAAAATACAGATTGATTAAGTTTTTTTTAGTTTTTATACTGAGCAAAAACTCAAGAACAATTGGAATGTGAGCCATAAGCTCCAAGAAAATTTAATCCTTTTGGGCTCAGCTTGGCAAACCTCAAGATTTATTTTTATTCGGGATGTTTATAAAACGAAAGTAACTTTCTCTAAGTTAATGTAAAATAAGTGCATAGACAATGCGAAGAGCTAGAGAGATTACAAGTGGTGCATGATGACTTCAATCTACACAAAAAGCTTAAAGAAACAGCGGGAGTATACCAAAAAAAAAACAATGTTCCAGACTAGAAAACGATGAAGGAAAGTCTGTATCATCGGTCCTACATATTGCAACTGATTAATTGACAATCCTAAGTTCGGTTTATAGGAGCCATCGAAAACGATTTGCGGTTTAGTTCGACTCTTGAAGACCGCGTGATGCGGAAGGAAAAATGAATTCTCGATAGACTCGGTTGACCTTGACATGTGGGACTGTGATTTATAGTCATTTATGCAGTCGTGATAAAGGTTTTTAATTCTGGGTTTCTTTCTAGCTTTCCTTGACGAGCGAAAAATCGGTTTTTTGCAATTTTAAATAAATCACCAAGGTCAAAGTAATTTGGTTTAACGGGTTTCCAACTATAAACATGAAGAGTGAGTGAGAATCTTTTCCCTTGTGGAAAACTGGCCGATTTTTCAAAATATTTGAAATTCTTCGTGTAAAGGATCGCTTAGAGATAGGTATGATGCTGTTTGCATAGATGATGAAAAATCGACTTACCCTGACACGACCCAACCAAATTGGGTTTTCTTTAGAATTATACCGTTTTTGTTTTTAAATTGTCCCACGCACAGTATTTTCCATCTTTGGATGCATTGAATTTTGGATACACCCATTTTATATTTAGTGGAATTTCACAGCTACTCTTTGGGATTGTGACCTCTGGTAAAGCGCTAGCTACCTTAGAAAGAACAAAATATGTAAGTTGAGTTTTGAAGTTGTTGCTTTGTGATCAGATCGTTAACTGGACACGCTAATTTAAATGTGACGTGATCTGATTTATGCCAGTGACCGACATTTTAGTTGGAATTAATTTTAAATTTAATAATTTACATGCGTGTTCAGAAATAAAATGGGATTGAGATGCTAGTCTAGCAAACATCTCAACGTTCTTATTTCCCCATTTGAACTACAAGTGTTTACCAAAATGGTGGACAGCAAGATAGTACTGTTAGATGTTTTTTCTGACATACTCTTACAGTTCGTGGATTGACATCCCGATACAAAGCGACCCTTTCGAAGGCAATTCGTACAAAGTTTTAACGATTTTACATTTTCAAATCGCGCAATGGGTTTTAAAAAAGACTCACAGTTTTGTAAAAAATGAGTTCCTTGACAGTATAAACAAGTTATGCGAATATTTATTGGTTTTTGTGTAACAGCATAAGACCTTATACCCTTTTGTTTTACTTCTAATTTGTCGACAGACGAGGGATTCTTTCTGGTAAATATCGATTCTAACGTCCTTTTCCGTTTATTTAAAAACTTAATTAATTCACTATATTCAAGAATTTTATTATTAGTAGCTGTATCTGAATTTATTGTCTTTCCCAATTTTGGGCTGTTTTTAAATCTAATTTGTTTAAAACAATGGGAAGAACAATTACATCCCAATGCTCGATTTGTTGGCGAAGCGATTTAAGACATTACATATGAGTTTCTAAATTATCAATAAATTCCCGTAATTTGGTATATGATTCTTTCGAAACGTCATCGAGATTTAAGATAGCGTTTACATGATTGTTGATTATTATAAGTTTATTGTTATACCTTTTGCATAATGCATCTCATGCGATGCGATAATTTGCATCAGTTGTTTCTAATGCACGTAACATGTTAGCCGATTCGCCTTTTAATGTAACGCGTAGGTAACATAGTTTTTGACAATCGGATAATTCGACATTGTTGTGAATCATGGCAGTGAAAGTATCGGAAAACTCTCGCCATTTAGTAAAACTACCTTCGAATGTAATAAAATCCACTATACGCGGTAATTTCACATTATTAATTTGTTTCGGTTGATTTTGGGTTGCTGTGAAAGGTTGCGTCTCTTTGAAATTCAATATTTTCTGGTTTATCACGATTAGAAAATTTTTCGATTATATCTGCTGCTTTCGTGGTTGACTCAAAATATAAATTTTGGAATCATTCACGTTCCTCTGTGTTTTTTTTCATCTGTTTCTAAATTATCAATTTTGTCTTGTGTTTTACTAAACGAAATTATTAAAGGTTAGATTATATTTAATCGTTTTTTTAAATTTTTTAGTGTTCCATCCTCGATTTCTAATACGTTAATACTATTTACAAATTTGGAAAATAACGTTAGTTGAGCCTTGAGGTGATCTCGCTCCCTTATTAACTTTTTCGATACTTCGGTCATTTGAAACAATCGAAACCATGCAGAAAAACTCTTAAAATATAGAAGGATATATATAAAATTAAAACTTACTTTTAAGGGTAACCGTGACTAGAGCGTTCACTGACTTCTGATGTGGGTCTCTGCTTCCCAGTTACGTCTTCTTCATTATCTGGTACGAAGGACAAATGTTGAATTGATTTAATCTTTTTCTTTTTTCTTAGATTGAGATACTTTTTTGTGTAATATATTAGATTGATGCACTTTTGTATATACACTTATTAACAATCGATCCGTTATGGTCAAGTACAGAACCCACAAACAATATATAAAATTCAAAAATATAAAAAGGAAAGAACAAAGATTTTCCACAATGTTAACAGAGTACAGAGGGTATATTTACAGCAATAAATTCTAGTTTCCCAATGTTATTCGTTACAAGATAGACACTCTCCTCTAATACCCTTTCGGGTTTTCGTTTCGTTCATAAATAGTAGTATATGTCGAATATTCTAGGTATGTCTTATAAAACGATTACTTAAATGCTGTTTAGTTTATTGTGCTTTATTCTACCACCTGAATATCATACAAAAACAACAGCAAACAATACAACTTTTAAACTTATTATAACTATTGATAGATATTGTATGTGCTTCTATTTAAAACATTGGAACAATGTTACAGTTTCTGTGCTTCTTTTCGCCCACAAAACTTTACAAAACGAATTTCAAACTCTACAGTGCAAAAGAAAACTAAAGTGCTGCACTCGCTTTGTTTACCCAAAAATATTTATATATTCAACACCACTATACCACTCAACAGAGAAAGCAGTGTACCGATTTAAATACATAAAATCAAGCTGTAGCTTCCATCTTCCTTCCGGTATAAGAGGTGGCATATTTGTAGCGTTAGGAGATACTTTATAGACGTAGTAATTAACACCCTAGAAAAAATAAACATTCTGTTAACAGAATGACTACAAAATATTCTGATACTAGCCTTTCTTATAGGACATTTGAGGTGTGAATTGGATAACATGTGGGGTATGTCGAAATCTTTAGATGAAAAGCTGGAACACAAACCCATCATAAACTCAATAGGTCCTTTTCTATATTCGTTACTCCTGAATTGATAACCAGTAATAAGCACCTTAAAATTTATGTATAAAAACAAAATTTAATGTAAATTGTAATTTCATTTGAATTTACTTGTCCCATATGATCATTTAGAATATTTACTCGCAGAGAAAAACTGATATTTAAATACAATTCGGTTCTGCTAAGTTTGTAACATTTTCCAAGTTTCATGTCTACCAGGCTTCTGTTAATGTTTGTAACTTCACAATGTTCGGGAACAAACTTATACAAGGTTTGCTAAAAAATACACAAGGTGGAATGTTACCAGATTTAAAATAAGTCGTACTTACAATACAACCGCTGAGAACAATTAAGAGAGGTAAAGCAATTAAAATTTTAATCATATGGATAAAGATATCCATATTTTAAAATGTTCCCAAATAATCGTTGATCTTGGAAACTATGCCGGTTGGTTACTGATGTGGACTATTCTATGCCACGTAATTCGTGGTTTTTATGTATAGTACAGAATTAATTTGCATGACTTTTTAAAATCAGTGGATGTTTTTCTACATTTTGTATGTTATCACTTCAGATCAACGAGTCATTATTATTAAAATTCATTAGAAATGAAATTGCTTTTTTATTATAAAGTTAAAATAAACCAACCAAGAATAGGAAACATTAATTTTTAAAGACCATTTATTGTAGTAAAAAATAAAAAACACAGTAATTAAGTATTACTTCAAAATACAAACATGAGCAAGCAATATAGTAAAACGAAATAACAATAACGATGACATATCATAAAGATAATGTAATGCCTTACCCCTCGAATATTCTAGAAAAAGTCCCGAACAGTCTCGAACAAGCTTGTCTAATGTACCGGAAAAATCTCGAACCATCCAGAGTTTTCCACCGTCGAATGTTCCAGAAAGAACACGAACTTTCTGGGCTCATCAAGAACCACGCGAAAACGAATATAAGGCGGCGTTGACCGAGCAGAAGGCAGTTCTACAGTCAATCAGCTAGTAGTTACGAACGAAATAAATGTTAATTAGTGATAAATAAATTCTTCTGTGCGTAATTAAACAAATAAGTTAGTGTAAATAAATACTGAAAATAAATTGTAATAAACTAAATAAACAAAATATTTAAAATAAATACACGTTTTTGTCTAACGTAACAATAATATACAAAAAAAATGTATAACCAGCAGAGACATTCAGGTTCACAGGAGTTAATAACAATTGAGATATTAAAGAGGTTTATATAGTTTGTTATCTTGGTGTAATTAGACTTAATTAATAGATACACAAATAAGAAAAACGAATCTCAGTGAAAAACTTACTAAATTTGATATCGGATTAACATTTGTAAAGGACAAAAAATCAAAATTCATGTGCGGTTAAAATGTAAAACTAAGGAAGTAGAAAATAAATTAAACCCAATATTCCTACTGAAAATAATCTCTAGCTATATTAGCGCATGTGAAAACAAACTTCCCAAACTAGAGAATTTGAAAAAATCCTGTTTTACAGACAAGAATTTCAACTACATAACAGATATTATGTTACGAGCACCAAAGTGGTGGTTAAAATATCTTTTTCGGGCTGTTATCCTTTAACTTTTTGATAGATATAAATGATTATCCTTAACGTGCTCTTTATTTCATTAATGCATTAATTAAACCCCTTTGAACTTGTTCGAATAGCTCCTTGTATTAGAGTGAGAGTTGCATCTAAAATATAAACAGGATGAAATCGTAATTTAAAATAAAATTTAACTCTAGAGCTCGTTTTGATCGTTTGTACGAAAAACCGTAATGGTATTTGGGAACTTTTATTAATACAAACTTTTGGGTGACTAGTGTATATTTACATATCAAAAGATATTTATGTAATTTAAAAATATAGTATGAATTAAATTTTAAAATATTTAAATAAGAAAAAATAAAAAAAAAGTAAATATATAAATTAAATAAACAGTATTAAATAGTTCCTACATTAATTTTAAAACAACACAATTATTCTAACGGACCGCAATAATTAAATAACTCAAATAACAGTCTTGCCATAGAAATTCTCTGTAGCTAATGAAAGGTTGTTGACTAGATGTCTTGTAACTCGGGGAAAAAACCATAAATATACATTTTCTTTCTTTTCACATGTTTAAAAAGACGATGGACATTTCTGCAATGATTTATAATACCCTTCTTGTCATTCAAGTTGTAAAATTTACCTAAACCTTTTTATAAAATAGAAATCCTAACTAAACACATGATTTGAAATTGCTATTGCAGTAAATATCGAAATATGTAATTTACAAAAATATAATACTAATAAGACGAGCTACTTCAAGGCTGAATCCCGAGTTTTAAATAGAATTTATAAATTAATTCGATAGGTAATCAATACTATAATAAATATAATAACACACTAATAATATTAAAAATATAACTAATAATAGAAATAATAGCAATTACTAGAGATAAATAGAAATAAATAGCAAGCTTCTTGCAAGGTATAGGAAAAAATAGCAATGATACTTTTTTTTCGAATGTACACAAGTTACTGCTTGGAAAGTCGGCTTAAAAGTGAACTTCTCTTACCCTTCTGAAGGATTTGCCAGTGCGCATCGAAGATTCACCCGCAAGCTTACGCTGGGTCCACTGTACATTCTTGCATATCAAGGCCGTAGCTAAGATTGAATTTGGGGAGGGGTTTCAGGAGCGTCAATGGGAGTACTCCTAGAGCTCAATAAGAAAAAACAATTTGTAACGAATAATAGAATTATTAAAACAACAATTAGCTAGAATTCCGTGGAGAGGGTTGTCTCCCAAACCCCCCATCTCTAGCTACTGCCTTGCGAGCAGCGTTGATGACACTCTTTAGATGTTAACTACTAAGAATTTGATTACGAGACTATCTACATTTTGGTTAGTGCGAATTGCTCTAGCAAAATTTGTTTTTTCCTTTTGTTGTCTACGTCTTACATATTTCAAAATTTCTTGCTGCAACAAATACCTTTGTGCGGACTAAGAATGTTGGAACGAGAAATCCGTGCAAAATCTGTATAATTAGAATTACTTTGTTCTTTTTCAATTAAGATAGATTGCAATTTATTAACAACTTAAAAAAACCTTTGTGTTATAGAACCACTACCTTTACGATTAACTAAATGAATTTTCTTCTTTGCAAGATACATCAGTTTGATGATCGGTTATAGGGATCTTTGATGACTTTCTGATTTTTCCTGACTTCTTGGTTTGTTTGTTTATATTAGTTTGTCACATTTCCAGTTTATTTTTAATAAGTGGTATATCAAGTTTACGCGATCGACTAGATTTGGTCACAAAAGGTTTGGTCACAAAAGGTTTGGTCATTTAATTTTTTTACTTTTGTTTTGCTTGGAATACATTTTTGAGCTAATTTTGCAGTAAGAAACAACTCTTTCTCTACCATTAAACTAGTATACCTTACGTACTTTTCGCCAATTTTAACTGTTCTATCAATTTTCAGTTTAGCCAAGCCTTTCATACACAGTAAAAAATCTCTTGGTGATTTTAACACTCAAATAACACTCTTGATTGTGCCCAGAAAACCACGCTTGCAAACGTTAGTGACAATAGGGTAAATACGTTAAATATATGGGTGTACGTTTACACTTTAAGTAATGTACATTTACACCAAGATGTAGTGTACATTTACACTCAAACCAGTGTACATTACACTGAACGTAGTGTATAAATATAAAAGCAAAATTCTGTCTTTTTCAGAAATGATAAATTATGCAATCATTGATTATCATACGAGGGTTGTTCTTTGATAAATTGTAAGTGTACCAACTAAACTGAGCAAAATTTAAAATGGAATAAGGGAGTGGGGTGTCTTGACTGTAAATTTAAGTATAACAACCTTGGTTCTAATACTTCTTTTAATAACTTAGGAACTTTACAAAAACAAAGAAATACATAAAATAAAGTATCGAACAGCAAAAAGCATAAAACATCTAAACAAACATAAATTCTAATAAATCAACTGCATTCTAATGTAATTTATATATATTTTCTGCAATTTTGCTACATAGTGAATAGACAACTTCTTTAAAGGAGATATTAATAGAAATTCAATAAGATTTTGGCACGCTAGCCTAGGGAATAATCAAACGGAACGCAGTGAATGTACATAAATATTGCATTTCAAGATAAAACACTAATAGAAATTTTGAAACTGAGCCACATTTACATCACAAGCTTATTATTACAGTTTCATTTTCATTTTGACACGCGCAAAACACTAATTTATATTGTTATCTTAAATATGTTGTCTTCATTTTCTTCCTGTTCTTCGGTTTCCAATTGAAGTTGATTTATACAGTGTGTCCAAAAAGTATGGAATATTCTATATATCTCAGTAAATATGCATTTTTTGGATAAATGTTTCCTATAAAAATTGTTTAGTGTTTAGTTTTACATTACAAGACAATACCAAATAACTATTAAAAAAACAAAAACTGGACGAATAACGCTTCAGTTTTTTTATCGGGAAGGTATCCCTTTATTGTACTCACTTGATAAAGAATGTTTTTCTCTTTTCACTGATATGAAACTTTAATACACTTCTATAAGTAAATTTTGATTAAAATGCAAAAAATTGTTTGAATAACGCTTAAAAGTTTATTTCAATATTCTGTTCTGTTACTTTTCTAGTATGCGGTCTTTTAAATTTTCAATATCATTTAGTCACATTATGGTCGGTGTAATACACTTTTGTTTGTTGCAACAATTGAACGCGTCGTAAAAATGTCAATTAATAATTGAACTAAAGTGAAACGTTATTTGTTTAATTAATTTAGACATTTTGATTAACGTGAAGATAGCAGAGTTACAAAAAATCGTATCGAAATGTTAATAATGTTGGAATATCGAGACAGTAAGAAAACACAGGAAAAAGTTTGCAATTTGTTTAATAACGTGATCTTGAATACCATATTTTTCAGTTTACTGTAAGTAAAATTTTGCATGAATTTTATGGGACGGGTTCTGTCAAAGATCGTCCACAATAGGCAGACCTAAAGCTCTAAATAATGAACAACGTGAGACTGTAATGTTGGCTGTCGTGGAAAATCTACATGTTTCTGTTCGAAAAATTGCTCGTGAACATACTTTGAAGAAATTCACTACACACGAAGTTCTAAGAAAGAAGAAGTGGCATCCGTATAAACCTTGTGTAGTTTAAGAATTATTATGATTTAGATTGAAGATTGCAATTTTGCGAAAAAATAACGCATAGGCTTCAGAAAAGTGCAAATTTTCATAACTGATAAGGCAACGTTTTGTTTGACTGGTACCATTAACAAGAAAAACACGCGTTACTGATCTTTGCTAAATCCTGGCTGGCATGTAGAAGGGCACACCCAATATCAGCAGAAAGTCAGTGTCTGGTCAGGGATTATTAGAACCCAAATTTTGAAAGCTTTTATTGTAGAACATAATTTAACAACGGATGTGTATCTAGATTTCTTAAGATTTGACTTGGTTCCTGCTTCAGCTGTTCTATTTCCTAATGAACTAGATCCAGATGTACCCCATAATATAATATGGTTGCAACAAGACGCGGCTCCTCCTCATTTCGGAATTAATGTCCGATAGTTTCTTGACAATACTTTCTCTTATCGATGGATAGGCAGAAGAGGTGCAATAGAATGGCCAACCCGATCGCCGGATTTAAGTTCACTTGATTTTTTTCTGTGGGGCCATCTCAAAAGTAAGATTTATGTTGATATGACGGAAGATATGGAAACTCTAAAAGATTGTATAAAAACAGAGATTAGAGCTATCAGACCAGAATCGATTCAAAATGTAATAAACGAATTTGAAAAACGACTTTATCATTGCCAAGCGGTGAATAGTGCACACTTTGAACATCTTCTATGAACTGTAAAGTGTAGTTATACAAAATCTTCAATTCGTAACAGATGAAAATTGAAATAAACTTTCAAACATTTTTTTGCGTTTTAATCAAATTTACTTATGCAAGTGTATGAAACTTTTACATCATTGAAAAGAAAAAAACATTCTCTATCAAATTAGTACAATTAAGGAATACCTTACCATTTGATATTGCTTTGTAACGTAAAACTAAACAGTAAACAGCTTTTATAGAAAACATTTTTCCATAAAATGCATATTTACCGAGATATACAGTGTGTTCAAGATAAGAATGCTTATCATGGAGATCTTGGAAATGGTGAGAGATACAGGATCGGTTAAATTTGATGAAAGTCGGCTATTTATAGGACCTTTTTGTTGGAGTTTGCAAAATTTAGATATCTTGGATAGTTTCTGAGATATTTCAAAATAAGTAAATTTCTCGATTTTCGTTTTTATTTTTTCTTTCATTTATTTATCATTCCGAGATATCGGAAAACTAAAACCATTTTTCCATTGTCACTTTTTGTGCTCTATTCAAACAAAACTTTTGTACGTTTCGGTTTCGAGTAACCATCATCAACTTTGTGTTTTTAAATGGGCGGATAAACAATTGAAAATTGTTCTGGATAGCTCTTGTTGTCATGATTCTGATGATGTAAACATGATAGGGTTAGGCTCCACTTTTAAAGAAAAGCACCAACACGACTTTATTTTCAAGATGCATATGACAGTACTAACTAATGTCTAACTGATTACATTAGTAAACAGTAAATAAACTTGAACAAAGGGCATATTAGCTTCTTCTTCAACTGACTTCTGTCGCGGTTAAGCAGACTCCCCGACTTCCACTTACATGGACACTTATTTTAAAACGTGCACTATTTAAACGCATTTACAACTTGCACAACCACCTCACAATCAAAAGGAAGGAAATTTTCAACAATATTTAATCTCCCATATGAAACATTGCTATTAAAGGGTAAAGCGAAAACAATTTAATGTGCATTAAAAGCAATAAAATGTCTAGGACATTATTAATTAATTTGATATTATTAATTAATTCCGTTAAATAAAAAAATTGAAAAATCTAAATTAAAATACTGCAAGCAAAGATAGATAACACATGCCAGTAAACACGTGCATATTGTAATAGTATAAAGCCCCATTATCTTATCTGATAGTTCTATTATTCTGCCATCAGATACTATACACAAAATACTTACTCTTAAACTTAATTTTTTCTTATCTCAGGGTTTCCTTTTTTTATTGTAGGTTATGTTTAAATGTCGATTTTCTGATTTATTAGGTTATTAGAGGTTAGTTATAAGCTACATTACCATGATCTATTTTTAAGTTGTCAAAAAAATTTATTGTGACACTTAATTGTTTTTAACGAATTTTTTTACAAATTGAGAATTTTACGTTGATCCTCTGTTCCAAATTTGACTTATAACCTAACTTTGCACGACAATACTTTTTCTTTAATTTTTACTAAACCTCACTTACTATTTGTTTTATGCGGCACAATAAGTTATGACCAATTAACTTTCAAGATACAGATAAAGATGTACTTTTTTTAAATGGTCTCTACAATACAGTTAGAAACTTTACAAAGATCTATTATTGCATTTTAGTACCTAATTAGTTGCATTAACAGACAAAGTAGAAAGTTTTTCAATTGAATTACTGATATTTTTGTAATCGCCCTTAAACATTGTACGATTGTTTTTACTTGAAATAGGCTTTTCTTCAATACTTGACTTTGATGTCATATTTTTTGATAAAAAACAGATCCAAGTGAAAATTCTAGTTGAGAATATCCACCTAACCCTCTTATATTAAATTATACTTAAAAATGTTGGTATATTGAACTTTCGCAAAAATGTTTTTTGTCCTCCCGTAAACCAGTGTGCGTTATGAAAAACATCTCAAAGCAGTTTTTTTTAATTTTTTTATTTCATAACTGTATCTTCTTACAAAAAACCCTGACCCTTTCACTTAAATCAAATATATTTGTATTATTTTCCTGAAGTTGAAGATTGAATGAATTATGTTTTTCGAAAATGTCTGCGAAGCAGGAGAGCTTCATTAAAAATAACTTGTACAGGTCTACCGCATGCTTATGACCTTCCTTGCTTAAGAATATTGCTATTTTATTTTTCAGTTCGTAAACGAAGAATAAAACAACAATGATTTATGTTCAGCCTTCTCATCTTCACAAAGAGCAGCAAAAATCCTTGATTTTAGAGGTCTGGTTTTTATATGATTAACCTTATTAATAACTACTGTCAAAACAATATTTAGGTCAGAACTTAGCGATTTTGATGCTAAAGCTTCCCGGTAAATCATGCAGTGTCCAGATTACACTTTGCTTGTAAACTGTTATATAAACCAGACACAATTAAGCTTCATCGGTGCAAACTCCAAAACAATCTTTCCATTGCAAATTTGCGCTGACAGTAGCTTTATTTGTAATTGTGACTAACTCGTTGCTCTTTCTTTTGTTGGTTTGTAAAATAGCAAGTCTTCAGCTATTGTAGCGTGCTGACAAAATCTATAGTAGAAATCAAATGGGAATCATTACAGCTGTCTGTTGCTTCATCAAGTTGTATGGCAAACAATTTTTTAACTAATTCAGATTGCTAAATATCCACAAACATATCGTTAATTTTTTTGACAAACTGTATCGTCTAACAGAGAAATCTTCTTAAGTTGATTAGCATAGCTTTCACCAAACATTTTTTCTGCAACATCTACAGCAGCTGGTAGAATATGTAGCTCTGGAATCGTGTGTGACCTTTTACATTTGGCTATTTTATAAGCCACTTTGTACGATGTCAATGAAGCTCTTTTATTTACTGTGAAAATTTGATTTCTGTTTTTCAAAAAATCTGAGTTTCTCTGCAAAACAATCACAGTGTTTACCGATATTCTTTTTGTGCGGGGTTTCCAAATGCCTTTTTAATTTATTTAGTTCCATACTACCTGCAGCCAAAATTTGGAAAGAAACACATTCAGATTTTTTTTTCAGTACTTATTTCAGTGCTTGTAAACGATAAAGTGTCAGATGACGAAGTAGTACTAGTCTCATCAACAACTGGTCTGATCCATTACAAGTGATCAAGATACTCGATTCAAACAACTTTCAAAATTCGGAAACTAAGCAAGAAGAATGAACAGGTAGTCTATGCCAACAGGCTCAAGAAGCTTACAAACGAGCCACTCCTCACTAAACGGCAATCTAAGTTCTTGGGCACAGTGCAACCTGATGGAAAAGGAAAAGATGCAGATAACATGTTGACTCCCGAGAAAATTATATTACTTCTACTGACGAAATTCCAAATGTACCACAACTACCTTTAGACTAAACAGAAGAAAATATTCAAAAAAAATCCAGAGATTTATTGAAAAACTGTCTACAACATGTCAAAAGGAGGCGATATGCTATTGGCAGAAAAACGCATAAACTTTTTCAAGAAAACCGATTGAGATTCCTAGATATCTCTGTCTATAGATTTTATTCATGCTCTTGGAGAAACGACTTGAAAATAGGTTGCTGATAGCAGTTACCACAAGAGCCATTATCGCTACCTAAACGACTTCGCTCACTACGAAGATTCTAGTTGTAGAGCAAGGCAGTCATACCTTTTCTCTCGCGCTTCCCAAAACTGAATCTTAGACTGACACTGTTAGCAAGCCAAATGAAATACCATCACTTTGTACATTTTACATACTAAAGCGACAAGGAAACACCGGCCACAGGAGCAAACAACCGTTGTGGTATTCAAAAATAATCAACCATCTGCATACAACCATCCGACTAACCATTAGCATTTCTTCAAACGCCTGCTATACAAATTCTACATCACCACATCTCCAATAAACTTGTTCCTCGTCTATTACCTTAACATTCGTTTCGTTACCTATGAAAAGCGTTGTTTTTGCATTTTACTCTGCTTATCACACTGAATAAAAGTCTCGGTTATGTTATTTTATGTTTGGGTTCGTGCTTAGCAGTGCACCGTAACCTTTTTTATACTCTTTGCAGATATTATTTACATTTGTGTAGCAAATGTATTTCATATTATCTTTAGTTGGTAACTAATTGGTTAGTAGTCATCATTAGAAAAAACAGAAAAATTTTTTCCACAATGTTAACGGAGTACATAGAATGTATCTACTTATAGCAACAAATTCTAGTGTCCCAATGTTATTCGTTACAAGATAAACACTATCTTCTAATACCCTTTCGGGTATTCATTTCGTTCACAAATAGTAGTATACGTCGAAAAATTTAGGTAGGGTAAACGCACCTAAATACGTCCGGCTCCAGCTCTGTAAATACCGGTACTCTGCCTACCTTATTTTCGATGTTTGTAACTTCACAGTGATCGGGTACAAATTTATACAAGGTTTGCTAAAAAATACACAAGGTGGAATGTTAACAGATTTAAAATAAGTCGTACTTACAATACAACCGCTGGGAATAATTAAGAAAGGTAAAGCAATTAAAATTTTAATCATATGGATAAAGATATCCATATTTTAAAATGTTCCCAAATAATCGTTGATCTTGGAAACTATGCCGGTTGGTTACTGATGTGGACTATTCTATTTTTATGTATAGTACAGAATTAATTTGCATGTCCTCATAAAATCAGCGGATGTTTATCTACATTTTATGTTATCAGGAAGACCATCAGACCAATTAATCATCGTCATTAAAATTGTTGAAAGTTAAAATAAACCACCCGTGAATAAAAACAATAATTTTTAAAGACTATCTTTTGTACCAAAAAATACACAACACAGTAATTAAGTATCATTTGAAAATACAAACATGAGCAAGTAATACAGTAAAACTAAATAACAATAACGATTACATATCATAAACATAATAACCAAAAAAAAAATTATAACCAGCAGAGATATTCAGGTTCATAGGAATTAATAACAATTGAGATATTAAAGAGATGTATATAATTTTGTTATCTTGGTGTAATTAGACTTAATTGATAGATACACAAACAATAAAAATGAACCTCAGTAAAAAATTTACTAAACTTGATATCCGATAGATATTTGTAAAGGACAAAAAACCAAAATGCGTGTGCGGTTAAAATGTAAAAATAGTTATACTGGGTGTCTCACTAAGGAAGTAGAAAATTAATTGAAACAAATACTACTACTGATAATAATCTCTACCTATATTAGCGTATGTAAAAACAAATGCAACTTCCCAAACTAGTGAATTTTAAAAAATCTTGTCTTACAGACAAGAATTCCAACTACATAACAGATATTACGTTACGAGCACCAAAGTGATGGTTAAAATATCTTTTTCGGGCTGTTATCTTTTAGCTTTTTGATAGATACAAATGATTATCTTGAACGTGCTTTTTATTTCATTAATGCATTAATTAAACCCCTTTGAACTTGTTCGAATAATTCCTTGTATTAGAGTGAGAGACCCAGTGCAAATTTCCCTATTCTTTGTTTGCATTACTCTAATTCACAATTTTTTATCTTCTATCAATTACTTTTGTCTGTTTGTTTAATAATGTCTCAGATATTTTATTTCTTTCAAGTAGTAGTTTATTCTTGCATATCAAGACCGTAGCTGTGATTGAATTTGAGGAGGGGTTCCAGGAACGTACTCCTAAGTTCAATAAAAAAAACAATTTCTAACGAATAATAGAATCATTAAAACAACAATTAACTAGAATTCTGGAGGGAGAGTTGTCTCCCAAACCCCCATCTCTAGCTACTGCCTTGCGAGCAGCGTTGATGACACTCTTTAGATGTTACCTGCTACGGTTATTTTGGGGATGGCTAAGTAGAGTGCATGAAACGAAGAGTGAATGTGTGAATTTCGAAACAGAATGCACCCCTGGCAAATATTTCTAATACATCTTACTCCATAAAATAGCACTAATTTTTTTAAAAAACTGTTTTGTCAGAATTCTCTTGTTTTAATTTTAAAGCATCAAAGAACTTTTGAGCTTTCTTAAGATGCAACTCCTTTTGAAAATTAAGCTTTTTGACTTCAGAATCATCCTTTTTAAGTGTGGCTGAATTTATTTATGCTAGTTTGGTACAGGTAGTGCATATATCTTTAGGGGATATGAAAAGGAAAAGTTATACTCTTTGTCAAATATTTTATGAAAAATTATTATCGGGATTTTTTTGTTGATAGTTCCTATGTAACATTGCAATACTTAAATGCGGAGAAAGATATTTTCTATACCTATTTTGAGACCGACTATAAGTTGGTAAGTTATCCAAAAAGGTGTGAACTTGTGCAATGTTTTCATGTTTAATACGGTTAGATCTATTGGAATGCTTTCCGCGATAATCCCTTACATCATCGACCTTCTCAAAATTTAAAATATTTTTTCTTAGTCGATCTCTTTTTATGCCATACATTGCTAAAAACATATTCTGGCATACTTTAACTGACTCACCTTTGACTCTAACAATATATTTAAAAACTCTTTTCGGGATTTTATTTATATTTTTCCGCCTTAGAGCCGGTTTTACACGTACACAACCACGTGGATAATATTTTGTTTATTGTGGTTATTTAAATTGGTAAAATATTTAAACATCTCTTCAAACTTTTCCTTAGGTTTTTTCTGGTAACATTTGCAGCGACATACAGGCATATTCATCATTTTCCTAGATTTTCTAAGATGTTCCTTCTTTTGCGTTTTTTCCACATTGCAGGGTCAATTTTTCTTTTTTTTTTGCTTGTTTTTCTTCTTCCTCAGATTCAACTTCCTCACTGTCATGATCAGTCAAATTACTGTCCGGGACCCATTCATCTTCAGAGGGCGTAAACGGCTTTAAATTAAATGAAATATTAATGTTTTGAAAAACAACAGTAATATAGGGATACCTACTATCTAAGCTTTTGTCAGACTCACTCATTGTCCTTTTTAAGAATAGTCAAGCAAACTATATCACCTAAATCTCACAATAGGTACTAAATAACACGTGGAATAATATTAACTAATTATTTTTAGGTTATAAGCACGGAATACAACATCAACCAACCTTTTATACCTACAATACATTAATAAATTGACTTAGGGACTTATTAAAACAAAGGAACTTTTTAAACACATAGGGACTTCTTGCACAAAAATCACAAACAGTTTGAAAAAAGCACAAGAGCGTAAATGTAAGTTAGGGACTTCTTATTACAAATCTGAAAGCACCAATCGAAGGTTTGCACTTTTCTACGTAAGATGACACCAAAATCTCGAAAGTGTAAAAATGCCACTTAGGGACTTTTTGCACAAAGCTCTTCAATTATATCCAAGTTATGAAACTTTTAGTTATATCAGTGACGTACCTCAAAGTTTTCAAGAAATAAGCAGTAAGTGGAAGAAAGCAGTTAAAAGGGGGTTAAGTTTAATTAATGAAAATGAAACATATCACCTAAAGGTGATAATATAAAACCTGGTTATGCTTATAAATTAAATGTAGCTCAAGGCATTATTTACGTCTTCTTTATTCATGAGTATCCCTTTTTCATTAGGATTTTAATAAGTATGTACAGGATGAAAAATAAATTTTCTTCTTTTTTCGTATATGTATACGTATACGTTTAGTTTTTTCTTTCTCTGCATTATTAAGGAAGTTTAATGGATTCCCTGAAAAGAATATCACTTAGATTCGATAGGGGGTATCCCCTTCAAGTTTAAAAATGATGCCAATAGTTGGTTTTGTTATATTTAATATATCTGTGATTTTTGACCAGAAATCGTCTTCATCTAAAATATATCGTCGAAGTCGAGAATCAATTATAGATTTCACCGAACTATGTCCCACAGCTTTCGGGAAAATATCTTTATTTTTTAATTAACTTGTTAATGAAGTAACTACCGATCTCCGCCTGGTATCAACACGTGTAATTAGTACAACTTCCTTTTTAAAGTCTTTTTCTTTTAAAACTTGCTTTGATTATGTCTTTAGAAATTGCGGCATATCTACAGATAAGAGTTAGTAATTCAAATAGATCTTTAAGAAGCAAATTCAGCCCATGTGGAAAGCATCTATGTACTACTAGATGTATACCATGAACTCGCCATATTCCTCGCAATATCAGTTATAAACCGTCGGAGTTCTGCTAAATCCGATTTGTTCTTTGCATTCTGACAAAACGTTAAACATATATTTTGCAGAATGACTGCTTGTTTTACTAGCAATCGTATATAATAAAATCTGCTTCTGAAATTTTATTTTGAATGGTGTTTTTGTTACATTTTTTTTCTTTTACCAATAAGGAATTAAAAATTACATATCTCGACAAGCTGGTCTTATATTGCACATAAACTCCTTGAAATATATTCTCTACTAATGATACAGATCTTGCAAAGAGTATTCAAGTCATCCGCTTCAGAAACTATTATTCGATCTACAAATTCATTCATTACTGAATTACTTCGGTCACGTACTACAGAAGTTTCATTTGATGTGTACATAACTGCTACAACTGCTGCCATCCGATAAGTTCATCTTTATTACCTAAAATGTTATGCGATATATGAATATTTACCAAATCAAAATTATTATTGCAACTTGCCACTATTAGCATTAATATAATCATTAAACATTGATTTAATTTTAGCAGGAGCTTGCACATATTCACTCATGTGTTTTTTTGGCGAAATGGACTAGCAAGAAAAGATTTGTTACAAAACAAACAAACTCCAAGGATGTATTTGCTAGCCTTATAACTAGATCTCGGATATTTAAGCATTAATAATGGACAAAATGAGCACAAAATATTTTTTAATATTCAAAAAGAATAAGCAAAATAAGCATATGTATGCACGAATAAACTCACATGTTCCTTAAAAAACAGCAAGGTATTTATGATTAAAAGTTTCGTTTTTTAATTAAATTTGTTAATTATGGTTACATACGTGCATATAGCATGTAACATCAGAGGAAAGAAAACAAAATTCAGACAATTATTTGATATTCAAAACACAGAGAAGGTATTGGCACCAAATAAAACGAAATTGATTTTTCTCATAGTATACTAGAGACAAATGATTTATTTAAAAAAAATTGTTAGATACATAAAATAAATAAACTATGATAATACTCAAATTATAAATAATTCAAAAAGAGGTTTTCAGGAGCAAAACTTTTTCGTTTCGTTGAAAACGAGATTATACTCAAAAAATAAGTTTGTTTTGTGATTTTGCTGTTCTGACAATATTTAGGGCTTCGTTAAGGCTAAGACTTGACTTTTCTAATTTTTCATGGCATCTGCAATGCACAAAATGTTACTAGCCTTGTATAAAATATTTTGGCGCAAAAGTGTTTTTTTTTCAATGTGTGAATTCAATTCGAAGTGATAGACCTGTACTTTTTTAAGAAGGAAGGCGTGACCGTGACCGTGTCTCAATGTTGGAAAATTTTCTACAGCAGAATGAAAGAGATTGTTGAAAAAGAAAAATTGGGGGTGTTGTGGTTCCAACAGGATAGGGCTACAGCTCACACAGCCCGAATTTTATTCAATGTTTTGAAAGAAAAGTATTCGGGATGTCTGGTCTCTCTAGGGGTGATGTGATGAGGTGCCCGGTGCGGCCACCAGATTTGAGCATTTGACATTTCTTTCTTTGGTGTTCAAAGTGTTCAAATATCGCCTTCATACCCAACAGAGCTGCGGGAGCGGATTATTGAAGAAGTTAATGTTGAGAAGGTCACTAAAACCCCTATTATAATGATAAATTAGTTTTAAGGTTATATAAATTGGCAATACAAAATGTGTGAAGTGTGTAGTAGTAGAAAAACCACTTCGACTTCCTCCTCATGTCTATATCAAAAAGAAGATGCTTTGTGTTCCGGTGTAAAATGTGTTAATAAACTTTTAGTAGTAAAAAGGTCTTTTTTATTATTTAAATCAGCAAATAAAACTGTCAAGTTATAGGTCTAGAACGAGTTAAAGAGTAAAAACAATCATAAATAAAATTATCAGTGAAAAGAAGAAAATACGTGAGAAAAAAAAACAGAAAAATATATAATAATTGCAGCACATAACACATACATGAAAATCTAGAATGGAAATGATACTGGACAAAAATGCAGTGTTAGAAATGATGCAGAAAAAAACCATAGTTGGTGAATTTAGATGCAACAGCAAAAGCTTATGTAAAGAAGAATGCAAAAGCGAAATCATTAATAGTTCAGGGCGTAGAAGATTCTCAATTAGAGGCACTCAGGGAAAAAACTAGTGCATATCACATGTGGAAACATTAGAAAATAAGGGGGTTACAAGAACAGATGTATTTAAAAAAGAAGTTGTTGTCAATAAGGGCGAGTCCTTAGAAAATTTTCTTTTGGAATTCGACGAAATTTTAAAGTAACTTAAAGCAACAGAAAATTTTAAAGTTAACAATTTTATAATTAATAAGACAATAAAATGTACAAATAAAAATGTTTTGTATGTACCTATATTAAGGAGAAACTTGCTATCCGTTAAAAAAATAAAGCAGGCAGGGATTAAAATTGTATTTGAACATGGTACCGTAAAATTTTTTGAAAAGCGCTAAGGTTTAATAAGTTTAGGACAAAAGAACAACTTGTATAAAATTTTTTTCTAAGTTAGATAATAGAGAAAGCTTGAATGTTAGAAACCAAAATATTAAATTATCTAGATTACCTTTTGAAACGAGACATAGAAGTAAAGAAATTTTAGAAATTGTGCACACTGATACTATGTGTGGTCCATTTAGTCCATTAACATAATATAATGGATATAAATATTTTGTTACTCTCGTTGAAGATTTTTCAAACTTCACAATTGTCTATCTAATCAAAAAGAAAAATGAACCTTTTGGCAAGTTTAAACAATATTTAAATATGACCCAAACAAGATTTAATTGCAAGAACTACGTTGTGACAATGGAGGTGAATGTGTCGTTTGAATTTAAGGATTTCTGTAGAAATAACGGAATCATTTTAGAATATACTGTGCCATATACACCGCGGCATAATGGTAAGGCGAAGCGTACGAATCTTGCTTTAGTTGAACGTAGCCGTGCTATTATGAATGAGTCAAATGTTGCCAAAGAATTCTGGGTAGAAGCTATTAAGGTGTCAACAGAAGTCCTACAAATAATATGTATCTGAATAGTGATAATGAAAATGTTATTACACCAGCAGAGGTTTGGTACGATAGAAAATCTGACGTTAGTAGTTTAAGGGTATATGGCTCAGTAGCTTACAGTCATGTACCAGGGGAATTTAGGGACAAATTTGACCCAAAAATTGAAAAATGCGTGGTTTTAGGTTGTGCCGAAAAATGGGTTAAGGCTCTAGAGTCTAAAAAGGAATATAATCATAATATTAAAAAATTCTATGAAAATAACTTTTACTTAAAACAAAAGAAATGGGAAAAGTTGACAATAATTCAGAGGGAGAATTAGAATCTGAGGGTAAAAGCGGAAATGATCTACTGGAGAAATTATTAAATGATAATAGAACGGAAGTGATAAAATAAATGAATAATAATGCAAAGTAAAATAATATTAGACAATAAAATTGATGATGGTATGTAGGACTTAAAAGTAAAAGGAATATAAATATAGGCCTTATTGGCAAAAGCACTATGAAATGTACATGGCGTTCAATTACATAGAGAATGTACCAGAAAGGTATGAGGACTTACACGATAGGATTGTTGATTGAAAGCTATGAATAGGAAAATAGATTCGGTAACCAAAAATGATACATTGGGAAATTTGTACATAAGCTAGTGAATGTAAATATTATAGATACAAGATGTGTATATGCATGAGTCGTTGGAAGAAAATGAAAATGACAAGTTTAAAGCAAGGTTAGTAGCTAAAGGGTTTTTACAAGAAATAAGCAAAGATTATGATACACTGTACCTACCTGTAGCGAGAATGGCCACAATTAGGATTTTATTAATTGTTGGGAATCAGTTTTTTTTTCATTTTCAGCAGCTAAATGCGCGATCAGTCTTTCTTAATTCTAGGATAGATGAGGATGTATATCTTTAGCCACCAAAAGGTGTAAATTACGCACTGGGAATGGTTCTTAAGAAATCCGAAATACCCATAGATCCCAAACTAACATTAAATGTCTGTAATGACGATGATAAAATAACTGATAAGCCATTTAGATAACTGATAAGTAGCTTAATGTATTTAATGTTAGGCAGTAGACCAAACATAAGGTTTGCACTAAATTATTTCAGTTGCTATCAAGACAAAGCAACCGATGAGGTTTATAGTCATTTAAAAAGAGTATTAAGGTAGTACCTCAAGGTACTATTCATGTTGGACTTGAGTTTAAAATTAATTTGCTTTGTAATCGTAATAGATCAAAGGTCTGTTTCAGGCTTTATTTTTAAACTTTTTGGAAATATTTTAATTTGGGTTATCAGAAAACAATATTGTGTTACATTATCTTCATGTAAAGCTGAATTAGTAGCACTTGGTAATTCAGTCTGTAAAGGGCTATGGCTAAGGAAGTTATTAAATGATTTTAATGTACTCGTAAAAGTTGAAGCTATCAGAGTGTTTGAAGATAGTCAATGAACGATTTCAATAATAAAGAATCCAGGCAATATCAGAAAAGTAAAGCATACAGACCTGAAATACAAATTCATTTGTTAGAATGTACAAAATAGTTTTATTAAATTAATGTATATTCTAACAGATAGGCAAGAAGCAGACTTATTAACAAAAGGTTTGCACAAAGTATTATTTATAAAATTTAGGGAATGTATAGGTTTAAGAAATTTTAGCAAGGACAGGTGTTGAAAAGGTCACTAAACTCTCTATTATTAACGTTTAAGTTAGTTTTAAAGTTATATAGGTTGACAATACAAAATGTGTGACGTGCGAAGTAGTAGAAGAACCACTCCCACTTTCTCCTTCATGTTTGTATCAAAAAAAATATGCTTTGTGTTCTAGTGTAAACTTTTAGTAGTAAAAAGGTTTCTTCTATGATTTCAATCAGCGAATAAAATTATTAGTCAACGCCATACCCCGCAATATGTGTCAATGAGCTGTACAAACCTTCAGAGATGGTCTCCAACAGTGTGCTGCTGGTAACGGTCTCCATCCCGAGGACATTATTTTCAAAACTTAATGATTATAAAATGTCATTTACTGCTGAATCCAAAAATAAGGACAGTTTTTCTTTATATAGCTTCGTTAATATTTTATAAGCCCTCAAAGCTGCTTAATCGGTTCTACTGTACCCTCTATCATAAAACAATGATTAAACATGAACTAATTATTACAAGAGTACGATTTACTTATCTCTTAATTGCAAGGGTTACAAAATATTGCGTTCCCATCAGGTGAAAAGCCGTCATAATCATCCGACCACTATTTTATTAAAACATTTTTTGAAAGCTTTTCTCTTCCCATTTTATATGATACACTAATTTGAAAACAACTGAACTGTTGCACTTGCAAATATAAAAACATCCGAAGTCTACTTATAACGTTCATATAATATTTCCACACTTTATCTTGTAACTTTGGTATTAGTAACACTTATTTTATCATTAACATCAATAATCTTATGATTAACTATTAACTAATACAAACAAAAACAAAATTTACTTCCTAAGTTGTCTTAAGTAGAAGTTATGTCGGTTACGTTAACAAGAGGGGGAAATTCGAAATTTCAAATTGGCTACTGCTACTACTTTAAAGTGAAGTAAAAGTAAAGAAAAATAAAGTAATTAATTTATAATGTAGGTCTTATGGTCTTATGGTCAACGGTACCCAAAATAAAATGTCTAATGAACTAGTCGCGCCCTCTGGGCGGTAAGAAGTTCCTACAATGATAACTTCTTGAAAATATCTTGTTTGAGTTGCTCTTGTTGAATTTCGAAATCAATTTTCATATTCAGTAGTATCAATTCATCCAGTAACAAATCACCGTAGAAATTTGATTCATCTTAACTACTAATAACAAACTAACCAAGGACATACATTTTATGGATCACTCGTTACCTACATTTATAATTTTAACTTTTCTTATAATATAAACAGATTTAAAAAGAATTCAGTTACCTGCTTTTTGAACTAACTAGAAGTTTAAATTTTATTTGAGGTTTAAGAAACGAAAATTGTAACAGTGATTTTTATACAATTAAACTTTGACTAAGAACTTGAAATGAACAACACCCTCCGTAAATGTGAATTTTTTCTAGCCCCCTAATTGAAAATAGGCTTTTCTCGACTCTTATCTCTATAAAAGCCAGATCTTTACATGCCTGCTCTTTCAAAAATGTTGTAATATCTAAGAATGTAATAAATAAAAAATCTCTTTACCTCCGTAAACAGAGTTTTTGCTTGGTTTACATAAATTAAAATGCAATTCTAACCAAACCTCGTGTTTATCTACAAAACAAAACACTCCAAATTACTTTTATAAATTAGAAATAAAAAATTTTTAATGCGACTTATCATTAAACGCCTACAATCGCATGATAAGAAAACACAGAAAACGTACAAATGTAATATGGCGTAAATATTGCATAATTCATTTACTTGGTAACCAAGGAAACAAAAACATAAATTCAACATTTATTTGTGTTTTGTTATATTGCCTTGGAAAAATTCTCCAACAAATTACAATTTGTCCTTTGGATACGTAGATACAGGCAACGCGATTCTTAAAAAATTCAAACAATTTTGAATTTGTAATTTCTGCATTATAAAACGGTGTTAGAAAAAACCTTCTACGTAACATCTCCGGAAAATTGTTATGTAAATAACTAAATTGTTATTTTCATTTTTAAAAACGCTAAAAAATAGAATAGAAATAGAGCAAAGCAAGGCAAACCTAATCTGTGTATTACATGCTTGCACTTCGTGCAAATGTGTTAAAAGGCTCTGCGCATTCTGTTTTTTTATATAATAAAATTTGAAATTTGCTCAATTTTATTAACACTTTGAGGAAGTAACAAGTACATCGATAGTTATTTTAGTATAATTCATAAATGTAAGATAAAAAATCTCTCAGTTGTTGCAGCATAAAATGATTGATGAAGTTACAGTAAAAGAAATATAAATTTATAAAAAAATAGAAAACATTTTATTCAATTTACCAAAGGAAAAAGGAAAAATAAAAAAATCATAATTTAAAAAGAAATAACTAGAATAGAATTTCCTTTCAAAAATAAAAATCGAGTCTGGGAGAGAAAAACATTAGCTCCGACTTGCAGGTAATATAAGCCTTATCAAACGTTCCTTCTAAGATGTAGATACCAGGTTGTCCGCCTCCTGGAGGCAAGGGAAGCTCCGCCTAAGGTCCGCCTCTTCCAATCGGGCCCGCTCGTGACCAGCCGACGCCCGGGCGTCGCGACGCCACTAGGACACGTGATCCTGTCCACATGCTACGGGCAGAGCGATACTACCTCCTGGGGCAGGACCACCGTCTTTTTAGTTCCTTTACTCAGACTGCTGCGGATGCTGGAAGGAGCAGCATGTATGCACCTCCGTAGAGCAGAATAATGACGTCGGCGTCGCAACTTTTTATTTGTCTTTTCTCGCAAGTTGGTTTAAAAAGTACAAAACGATCATCTTCATGACATTTTGTTAATATTGAGTGGATGCTGTGATTTCTAATTAAAAAAAGGTGAAGGTAGCAAATAAATTATTCAAACCAAGAAAAGAAATAATTGGCATTTTAGAGGTTTTATAAAAAGAAACTGTCATGAGCGTGACTTGGGTGCTAATTAATCTTTCCAATACCAATCTCAAAATCATGATAATGCAGAAGTCCTTTGGCACATTAAAATTATTTAGACCCATCAAAATAATCCCTTTCAAATGCAGGAAGGAAATTTCAGAGATAGGTAATGTCAGTATGTCACTCATTATCAGTTGAATTTTTTAAATATTATGATGCAGGGTCTAAAAGCAACAGTGTACAAATCAATAACAGATTGTATTGGGATATCAGGTTATCTTAGACTTGTTTTGCTTGTTATAAACAGTTAGAAAAACAAAAAAGTGGCGTTTTCACTTATTTTCTATTATTTATGAATAATTAAGATCGAATGACCTAACTAATATGAAGCACGTTCGGATGATGAATTAATAAAGTACTGAAACAAATATCCAACACGAGATTTAAATGAGGAAAAATTTTCTGAAGTTTCTTGCCGACATGGGATAAAACTATAACGATTGAAAACATTATCAGCGAATCTTGAGCAACGGGTATTTGCCGTACGTAAAGATGTTCTACCATTTGAGTTATTTGCTCCTGGTTCACCAAGTGAGAGATCCGCCTCCAAAAAATTTCTCTCGGAGTTTCATAACAAAACATCCGCAGATAATAATTGCGAATATGATTCTGATGACTGTACTACGTCAAAAATTACTAAGAGCTGGACAAAATTCATTTTCAGAAGTGTTACCAACACCGGACACGGTTAAACAAAAGTCTGGTGCAGTTGCAAGACGTAAAGCTATAAATTACAAAGCCACGGGGATGAAACGGTAGATCTTTTTAGACGATGCAGCCGATCCTAGGACGTCTTCACAAAAAAAAGCAGAAAAACCCACTGCAATACCTCCAAAGCCTACAACTCCTTCTTTCACGGCCAATAAAACATGGAAATGTGAAGTTTGTTACAGGGCCTACGCAGCTGGTATGAGAAGTATTTTTTGTGAATGTTGGCTTCGTGAAGAATGTAAAGGATGAACACCTGATGATACAGATGATTTTTTATGTCCGAAATGTATGCCATAAACATTATTTTTTCAGTTTTGATACTTCTTTAATTTTATAGCGTTCCTCTTAGGTTATTTCAACGTTATATATTGTTATTAAGAGCATGGGCTTTATTATCTGAAAAGTCCCAGGCCTAACAAAGAAAACACGGTTTTTTTTGTTCAAATTTAGCTTTATTAATCAACATAATTTCCATCAAGAACAACGCAATCATTCCAGCGCCGCTCTAACATTTCAATACCACTTTTGTAGAACGATTTATCTTTTGCCTCAAAATAGGACTCAGTTTCAGCGATAACCTCTTCATTCGAGCGAAATTTCTTACCGGCAAGCATTTTTTTTTAGGTCAAGTCAAATCACGATTATTCCTGCTTCTGCTCCGCAGCAGCAGAGGCCACTGCAGGCATCAATACGCCTTTTCGGCCCCGATGGATATGGTTTTGATGTTGGTCGTGAACGCTGTTGTAGGCAGACGCAGCTGTCGCTCCTTTGCTGAAGGTCGGAATGATGTAAACTGAAGTGTAGGCGGCCGATTTTTTAGGTCTGCGAACAGCCATTAGTCGCTGGGAGCCAAATCTGGCGAATACGGTGGATGTGGGAGCAATTCGAAGTTCAATTCATGTAGTTTTGTCATTATTTTGATTGACTTGTGACACGGTGCGTTGTCTTGATGAAACAAAATTTTTTTCTTTGCCATATGCGGTCGTTTCTTTGCAATTTCGGCCTTTTTTTTCCCTTTTCAAGATAGTCGATGAATATTACACCACTCACATCCCAAAATACCGAGGCCATAACCTTTCCAGCCGATTGTTGTGCTTTCGGTCGCTTTGGACGAGGTTCACCAGTTGCTGTCCACTCAGATGACGATCGTTTTGATTCCGGAGTGAAGTGATGGATCCATGTTTCATCCATTGTCACATATCGACGCAAAAATTCCGGTTTGTTACGTTTAAACATGGCCAAACACTGCTCAGAAACATCAACACGTTCTTGTTTTTGGTGAACAGTGAGCAAACGCGGCACCCACTTTGAGCAGAGCTTTCTCATAATCAAATGCTCATGCAATATAAAGCCAACACGTTCTTTTGATATCTTTACGATGTCAGCTAACTCACGCAACTTCACTTTTCGATCATTCAAAACGATTTTGTGGATTTTTTTGATGTTTTCTGGTGTTACCGCCTCATTTGGACGTCCACTGCGTTCTGCATCATCGGTGTCTCTACGACCACGTTTGAAGTCAGCAAACCAACGTTTTATTGTTGTTTCTGATGGAGCGGAGTCCCAATAACACTTTTTAAGCCATTGCTTCGCTTGAACTGTATTTTTTCCCATCAAGAAGCAGTGTAAAATTAAAACACGAAATTGTTTTTGATCCATTGTTTTGAAAATACCAAAAGTAGCGTCACTCTTAGCATAATAACTCACAAAATAATGAATAGAATATCATGAAATTTTAACAGCTGTCTTTTGAAGGTTAGTACTAACTGAAAAAGCGGTGAATGCAATAGAACTAGCGCCATCTATTTGTTAGGCCTGGGACTTTTCAGCCCATGTGTTAATGCTCATTCTTGATAATTTAAGTTTTAAGATTTTCATGCCTATTTATGTTATTTTTTCGAGTTTATATTTTATATTATAATGTTTTTTACCTACTTAGACATTTGACACCAATAAAACTGTAAGAAGTTACATAGTTTTTGTTAAGAAATATTAAGCGTTAGGTGGGCCTCATTACCCCCAACGATATCAAAATCAAGTAGACGTTCCATTTAAAAAATATTCATACCTAACCTCTACCTTTGTGTACTGTTTTAAATTATCTAAAATTCACTTTTGTATCATTTTCTTCCTAACCTTTGTGGTTGCAAAGATATCCGATTCTAAATAATTTTCAGTATTTACCTTTTTTTAGTAAACGTCTAGTAAAAAAAGGAATAAAAACAAAATCACCAACAGATTTATCTCCAACATAGGCAGTGAATTGTGCAACGAGATTAAAGTTATTTTGACAAGTGTCGTCCTCCGTGCAGAGGCTAGATAAGCCAACAACTCGGAGAAGAGATGTATCTAAAATGAGTGCATATACTGAAAAATAATCAACCGCCGCGATATCAATTCTGTAGTTACCTGAAGCTATAGGAAAAACCAAACTTGTAAAACACATAAAAGTTGCAGATAAGTAAAAGTAGCTTCGCACCCACCAGAGAACAAGGTAAGAGTGATGTCCTATGATTTAGCAAATCTACTTGGAATAGCAACATGACGCTATCAGTCGATACGACAAAAAAGGAGAAATTAAAACACGAGAGTGATTTAACACCTTTTTTCGGTCTTCGGTAGAGTAACTAGATGTAGCCGAACTACAAATAAGATAGCGACCAAGAAGAAAAGACTCCTTAAATTGCTTTAGTTGGGTTTATATAAATTCTGGTTACGGGGTAAATTGAAAATTGACTAAATTTACTGAGATTGGCTTTTATTATGGCACAAATTATTTTACTGGTTCTTAAAGAATTGCTGAAGTAAACCGTACCAATGTATGTAACCACCGAGATGTGTTACTTATCGCCTGGATAAATCGAGAAGTGACAGGTTTAACTTCTTAGTAGCGGAATAAAAGGTGTTAGAAGAATAACACAAAATAGCAGTGCGATAAGTGTTTATAGAATTCTTTAACTTCCGAGATGGATTTCTGCTATACTTTTATTATTTTTGTTGGTTTTTATTTTAAAACAAAAAGTTGGGTTAATAGAAAACTATTTTCGTGGCAGTTAGTAGTGAAAGCTTAGACAAGGTGCAAATTTCATTTCAACCTAATACTTTTCGTTAAAATTTTATTTCAGGTTTTATTTCTGAGTTTTGATTCATTTCTAGAACAACATCTAGAAGTCTGAAAGAGCAAAAATCATAACCAAAGTGCAGATCAACTTCTTATATAGAATTCTTTGAAAGCTTTATATTCATAAGACACTGCTAAATTAGAAGTTTTAAGTCACGACACATTTCAAAGTTGAACTCGTTGAACTATTGTAATTTGCCTAAAATCTTCACGTGTTTCTGAGAACTACACAATTTAATTCATGCATTTTATCGCCTGGGTCCAAGCTTTGCTGGTCAATAAAAACTTTTAAGGTGTATGGTAAACCTGAAAACACCACATGCACGCAGCCAAATGCGGTTGCAAAGCACCAGAAAGGAAAGGGATGAGGATGAGTGGATTTAGAACACAGAACATCTGTTATTCTTCTATTTTAACTAGAAATACACAATAACTTAGAGAGGAATTACAATTAGATGTTAAACTAATAAGGCAAATGCGCCGTCATTAGAGACGCAAAAACGAACTGAGAGATAAAATTGACCCGTTTGGTCGTTTTTCTGACATTGAATATAAAAATAAATTCGGGAGCTTCTGGAAATTTAAATTCACCATATGCAACTAGAAATTTCTCAAAATTCAAGGTAATTAATTTGTTATGTTACTTCTTTTCAAAGAAACAATAAGAAATAGGAAAATCTACACTGGGTGTCTCACCTTAATACAAGGAATTAACCAGCCAACTCAAAACGTAGATACCATGTTTTTGACTGATTGGTTGTTTATCACCCTAGAATGGTAGAAAGTCTATTGAAAACTATCCCTTGTGTTAGGTCTGTTAGTTCAAGTCTCACTCCTGGAAACTTAATCTTGAAAACAGTGGACTCTTATTTATGTCTTTTGCATGTTATATGTATCATATTTGTAGTGTTTATAAACAATAAAAACAATTTCTATAAAAACTAAAATTAGAAAATTGCATTTTTTTAGTTTCAAGTAAGTAGTAGCGTCAATCAAAGTTAAGGTGAACTCGTTTGTATTTCTTAGAAGACGTGTTCCATTATTGCTAGCAATTAGAAACTAATTTCGCTTCCATAAAAGGCGAACCTTTGAATTCAAGTTAACCAATGGTTTTATCTTTTGTTTAAATATTTTGAAAAGGAAAAAAAGACTGAATGACGTTCGAGAGGTGTAATTTATTGGAAGTCACCTGTCAAATATGTATATCTCCCCAGTGTCTAACTATTACAGCGAATAGTAAATTAAAAAATTATAAGACGATAACGAGGAACAACAAACTTCTTTATATTAAATCTTGTATGTATTATAAATTGTGATAATTTAAGTTTCTACATATCAGTAACATCCTATAAATTTTGATTACTTTAATTCAACTTCAAAACAGATTAATTAGCAGTATTAATATTAATCATTTGTTAGAGGAGAATCTTTCTAAAGTAAAGTTTATAATGTAAAAGTGAAGTTTCCAGTACAACAGGGGAAATATTAAATCGATAATTACAATAAACCTATCTATACATGAATATTCAAAAGCAATTAATGACGAATAGTTTCTCATCAACTTTGCACTAATCTAGGCTTAATTAGAATTTAAATTTGAGGGACATCGGAGAGAGAGAGAGAATCCCTAGCTAAACAAGTCTTGCATAGCATGATATACGACAGTCAATAAAAGGGTTAAACATGCAATGCTGATTCATAATTACTGGGCCCGCCGCGAGCAAAAATACAGCCCGTTAGGTTTATAGCACGTGCGTTGATAAAAATCAGTAATTAGCAACAGTAATTATGGCAACTAACGAGGTTTTTGGATGCGCGCCGTATATTTGGATTTAAACCCCGGGATCAGGGCAGCCGCCTCGGTGGTCATTTGTTTTATAGCATATCTGTGTATATAACCTTTTCGCATAAATTTATTCAGCAGTAAAAATTATATGGGTGTACACTGCATAGTACGTATGTACGTACCTACGTATCATATTTTGCAAAGCTCAAATCAGCACTTGCAGATCGTTTTATTATAATAAACTTCATCAGAGGGAAAATTTATCGTGGACCGCTTTTCTTTAAAACTCTCGAGAGCGGCCACTTTTAAAATATTCCATCTACATCACACTTCAAAGACTGACTGGATATTTACCGTCTTAAATAAACTTGTAACAAGGATTTGATGAGATGTTGCATAAATACGTGCAAGATATCGTCTGACAGGTACTATAAGTTCATTAATTACGTCAATTTTGTTGGGTTGGCTTGTCTAAGCGCATCAGAATGTAAGCTCGAGGGTATTTGAAACCAGTAACTTGGAATTAACTTGGTTAATTTTGAACTAGTTGAAAGTTTGCTATATATGCACGCAGTCAGTTGGCAAGAACATTATAAGTTATGAAAATTTAAACAGAAAGATTGAAAATTATCGTGGATTAAAATCATCAGTTTTTCAACACAATAAACAACTTCGTAAAGAATTAAAATGTTTTCGATTCGTTACTGACCTCGTCAGTCCCACCTGCATCCTTTAATCTAATGCCCTCTGATCAATTTTTCAGTTTGTTGGTTTCCCTTGTCAATCATTAGCGTTTCAGAATTTATTCCTGTAGATATTGATGGCTTGTTGCTGGGGAAAATGTAAAATTGAATGATTAATTTTCTTCTGCACTGATTTCTGTTTATAATTCAATGAAGATTGCGCACCTTCAAAATGAAACTAATGGTTGTATTTATCACACACATTGTATTTTGTATTTCAATCTAAAACATATATTGCTCGCTGTACGTACAACTACCACCTCTGGACTTGAGTAGATTGCGCGACGGCTTGCTGCTAGTGTACTACTTATGTATAATGGTACAAGAACTGCACATGAAACTAAATCTAATTAAAGAAAAGAAAATTACGGGATAGGGACTAAAGAAAATTGTAACTAAAATAATGTCTAGGTATCAAGCAATCGTTAATAAAATTTAAAAGAAATGCTGGAAGCTTTCAGCAAAATAAAGGGATAGCCAGCCTTAACAATTTGACGAAAATGATCTGAATACAGAATTATTGCTACGTGAATTATAAATTTATAAATAGTAATTAGACAGTCATAATTGGAGACGGAAAAGTTAAAATGATCTACAGATAATCTCTAAGTACTCCTATTACTATTCTAAACTAAAATCAAAAAGGAAGTCTAAAATGACTTAGAACTTAAATAGATAAAAATAAAATAAAAATATTTTTAGAATCAAAAAGAAAGATATACTTAACTAACAATATTTTATCTCCTATAGAAAACATCGCTATTAAAGAATAAAGCTAAAATAATTTAATGAGGACTAAGATTAATAAAATTTCTGGGACATTATTAATAAATTCTAATATGCATTCTTAATGAAATGATGACAAATAATGCAAGCAAAGATAGATAAGACATCAATGCTAGTAAATACATGCATATGTTATTTATTTTTAGAGAAACAATAAAAATGAGTAAGGACATTTACACTGGGTGTCTCACTTTAATACAAGGAATTAACCAACCAACTTTAAATGGGCTGAATTAGCGAATTAATAAAATAAAGAACCAGTTCGAGTTACTGATCTCCATTTATGAAGGCAGTACAGAAGCTAAAAGGTAGCAACCCACAAAACAGAAATTTTAATTACAAAAGTGATGCTACAAAATGGCTAAATATTTTCTTATTCAGATCTTCCCATTAAATCTTATCCTTGAGGGCTTATATAAATCTAGAATTTTGAGATGAAGGTGGTAACGGTGCAATTTCCTATTAAAAGGAAATTCAAGATAATTAACCAGATATAATTTTTATTGAGGGCGCCTTGTACGGACAGTAGCAAGCTAAATCTTCCTAAGCATCTTTGTACTCAGGAAACAAACCAAACCGACTCGGTCGCAACCAAATTACATATTCAGCCATACGTTGAAAACCATTTAAAAAAAATCAAAAAACCGACAACAAAATATAACAAATAGGCCAAAATTTACCAAGCTCCCTGTGATGATCTGCAATAATTTAAGAGCGAACAAGGATGAAAATGTTCGATGAAGTGGCCTAAAATAAATTAAAAACGAATGAAAGTAGTGATGTTTAATGAAGAAGCCGTTCTGTCGCTTAACCAACCTCTCGTTGACAACGACCTGAAATTAAATTAAACAAATAACAAACTTGCTGGTGTCCGTTAAAGTACCTTACAGGCCTACTTTTCAAGATAGGTAGGTGGCCTACATAAAATCTTCCTAAGTAATCACCAGTTAAATTGATCAAATTGTACACCAATGGGTTAACGAACTTCTGCACAACGCATTCCTTATACCTAGGGACTTGGAGCTGATAATATCGCCACAGGGTACAAGATGGGACAAAATTCATTTTTAAGAACATGCTCTTCTATACTAAAAGAAGCAAACAATCTAAAATGGAGCAAGATGGTCCAACAATCTTCTTCTTAGGCGTAGCAAGAGGAAAAGTTTTAGTACCTCGAAATGACCTTTTCGGTACCAGCGGTTGTTTGGTCACGTAAACTCTATATGAAGGTGGTGAAAGATCTCCATCACTGGGAGATTTCTTAAAAAAAAGTAGGCAACCACCTTTTCCAATCCCCTTTGTCCGTAGACGAAAAGTTTGGACGGGATTTGAAATCCGCCGTGATCGAGAGTAAGAAGTCTGATGAGTCCGGGGGCATAGCCCGGAAGTTACTTCACACCCACAACAAAATTTCCGTCTGGATCGACGACAGTGATAATAATGATGACCCCGTTGGCGACAGTTTCAACATGTCAGCCCTTTCGGAGACCTCGTGGACATAACAACCTCTTTACCTCCTACGCAATCACTCTTATCATTATCGTTTCCGGTTGAAAAGAGAACTCATGTACAATTTCCGGAAGTGACAAGCTCTGCGAATTAATTCAGGAGACTGAAAAATGACACAAAGGTTACCTTCCTGGAAGGACTTAATCCGGACTCTTCTGAACTAGAAGAACCTATTAAAAAATCTGACCTCGAAGTTTCTATCAATTCAAAGTGTTGAAAGGTTTCTCACTTGCAGCCTTTGGTGATGAAACAGAATCCAGACCTAAAAATTTCTTTGGTGTCGGTTGAGCATTTGCAACGATTGTCTCTGAACGAAAAACCTCTTTAATGGACGCTGAAGACAAACTTGACTGGTTACGGTTAGAAGAAAAAGCTAAACAATTTTCAACACTACAATCACCTCTTGATACCTCTGCTCTATCACGGCTATCACGGCAAATCTGTCACTGTCAACGTCTCCACTGAAAGTATCAAGTAAATAACTTAGGTCCTACACGTAATAACAGCAGCTTTCGAACTTCATTTCGGGATCGGTCCAAAAAGAAGCCGTAATGTCCCTAAAATTAATAAGATTGTCTACGGTTCCACGTACAATACTTGGTCCGGGATTTGACTAATTTTCAAGAGAAACAAATTGCGGAGGAGAAGAGGATTTGGAACGTCCGGGATTGAATGCTGATGAGAAGTTAATGATCTGGTAAGCTTAACAATTTTGAAATTATCTTTCAGAGTTTGGAATTAACCAATACAGTAAAATTGCAAATATGGCTTCTTGCGTTCTGTCATCGGGTCAGAAGCAATTTTTTCTAAGCGATCATTTACATGAAGAAGTATTACTTTGATTCTCTTATATTCTTTGTCAGTATTTGCGTTGTCATCTAATTTTGTAGAGCAAAGACTCAATTCGCTCGATGGATTTGACTGTGGATCTATAATCTTCTTACGTGGTACGGCGAAGTAAAGCTCGCTTCTCTTGGATGTTTCTCCCAAGTTCATAACCTCTTATCATTCACTTGTAATTTAAATCATCTGCTAAAAAGCAATTTATCTTTATTTTTGAATAAATGGGTCACACAATTGAATATAATAGCTGGAAAGAAAAAAAAACAACGGCTAAAAATTAACTCACTTCCCCTGCTCTTTTTAGAGGAAAAAAAAGAAACAATACGTGAGTTAATTTCGCTAAGCGCCAGAAAATATTGTACGTAACGCTACACTCTTGCATTAATGCGCCGGCTGTAAAGCTCATTTGCAGTGTTACAAGGTTAAAAAAGACACTACAAAATGCATTAATAAAGAGGTAGGCAGTAACTACCCAAATAGGCATTATAGACATTCATAAAAGCTTAAATAAATTGTTTTCTTCTAAAAACTACTAATCTCTAAATTTTCCTGTTGTGAAGAGAGGCCTCATCTAATATTTTGATTTTTGCTTCTAATTAACAACAAAACCGCCACAGATTATCAGAATAATATTAATAATTTGTATTATTACTAAGTTTTAATTTATTTAATTATTTTCAGGCACATCTTCTCCTTCTTCTCTTTTTTCCTTGATTATTATTATTATTGCTTTTTTTTAGTTCAGATGGTTTTTCTTCGAGTCTTTGTAGGCGGCAAATCTTTTTGAAATCCCGCAGTTGCTGATAAGTAGATCCTCTTCCCTGGAGAAAAATGATGTTTCCTGTGGAAGCAAATTAATTAATTTAAAAAAAGAATATATAATATAATAATTTGAATGCATAAATGATGACAAGATAGCAGATGGTCTTCAAGAATCATTTTGAATTTTCTTAGGAATTTTAATTAATTTGGAACAATTGTGTAAGCTTATATATCCTTCTTGTCAATTTTATGGCTTGTTTGAGGGTTAAAACACAAATTGTTAAAGAGGTATATGTAGTAGCGTAATATGAAGTTTGGAAAAGCTCAACCGTTGCTGCTTAATTAAGTTAGTTACTCCTGTCTGCACCCCGAGACCCTCTCGTGGGGGTTTTGTTTTCTGCGTCCAAAGGATCAGAGGCTTTTCGGAAGTTTTCTTATTTTCTATATACCTGACTAGCAGCTCAGGAGGTTCAACTTAAATTTCCGGCACAAAATAATTTGTCAAGAAACTATAAGAATTAAATCATGTTAGATATTGTAGAATGTAGATTGTGAGGTTAATTTTGCTTGCTTGTTTTTAAATGTTCTTCGCATAGTAATTTAGGTTTACTATCCTAAACTATGATCGGTTAATTAAGTTTCTATCTGGTTTATAAATAAGTAGATTTACTTACTATTTTCAAAACAAAATTTTATTAATGACTTTGAGATTTTTCTGTCTGAAAAGTCTTTGTCAATGCCGCTTGACGACCAAACTACCAGGGGCACGGAACGTTTTTTATACAGCGCAGCAGTTTTTATACTTCCTAACTTAATTTTTTCTATAGTTGTAAAGTGGTTGTATCTAGCCAAGATTGAATTTTGCTTATATTTATGTTATTCAGCTTAGCAACTCAGATTCTGTACGTGAGTGTATGCGAATCCGACCGCGTTAGAAGGGCGTTATTTGTTAATTGTCCCTACTTTGTTATTTGTATATTTTGATTTTTAATTGGTCCTAATATAAATAGCTTTGAAGTCAATTTCCAGCTTGTTTTGGACGCATACCATCCTACCATTGTTCCTGTGAAGAATATTTTTAAAAATAAGAGTGTGGTGGACGTCAAAATATTGTTCTATTGTTATTTTTCCAGGATCCTAAATATCCAACCAAAGTCCTGGGCTGTGCAAGCTACTACTTAGCAACGATTATGTACCGCTCATTTCTGGATTCGGTACTTTCTTAGCTATAGATAACTCGATATATTCCTTCCCCTTACTTAATGCATTTACCAATTCTGGTCTTAATCATAGCCATCACTTTCACATTTACTCGGATGGAAGTTTTAAACCGAAAGTAAGTTTAATTAATGTTTTAAGATAGGTTCAAAATAAAGCACTCCTGCAAGAAGAATCCCTTGTTAAAACCTGCAAACAAGTCCTTTTAGTTGATGAATTGATGTCTTCTTGACAGAGTTGTCCGCCAATGACATTACTGTGTTGACTTCAAAAATTTCGAGGTTTTTTTCTCAGTATTTTTGTTGCTGTGCGAGCGTGGATTTTTAAGCATTTTTTGTGTGCCTGTCGTGAAGTGGGTTCTCTCTGCTCCAGCTCATCTGGCCGTATCTGGTCGCAAATATTCGAAACCATTTTACTTTAGAATCCCCTGTTTAAAAAAACTTGCCTTGTTTTTGATAACTAAGTACTAAGATTAAATGAGAAACAAAATCTCACTCCGGACAGTCCACTAGAGAATTAAAAACATTTTTTCTGCCAAGATAAACATGTTTGCAATTTCTCTTAATAATACTCCAAACGGTTGGAGATTTTGATAAACCTTAAAACAAACTTCGATTCAAGTCGTATTTGTACCTATTTGTGTGCTTCTGTTTAACAATTTTGCTGAAGCACGTGCTGGCTGTAAAGAATGACCAAACTACTCTGGCTGCTTTCCGTGGACTAGGCCCCTGTTGGATTGTTACTAAGTCTGACTTACTTCTATATTCAGTTTATCTAATAAGACTTTTATTTAAAAAGAATTCGTACATTCAGTACGATTTTGTCAAATGCTAAGGTAAACAGAATCACCTATCGAACTTCTAGTTATGTCGAGATATCCTAGAGGAAAGGTTTACTGCGGAACCCTCTCTCTATGGACTGACTTTCGCAACTGGCGCCCATAAATCTAACTTATTTATCTATTTCTTTCTTAAGTATAAGACAAAAACTGACTTTTATTGTCAAATTACATTCTAGAGTAGCACGCCGATTTGTGTTGACGGTACGTTATCGTACCACAATCTAGAAATTGTGTTTTTATAATAGCTTTACTCTTTTGATGAAAGATAACTGTAATGGAGAAAGATGTTTATCAATTTTGAAAATTCTGAAACAGTTATAAAGATAGATAGTCTCAGGTTTTGATATACGCTGCAGTATAAGTAGTTTCCCATTCTTGATTATACATAAATGGACAAAGATTTACTTTGAAGAGGTAAGGTTAATATAAAATTATATCATAGCTAATGGGATCAATTCTAGATGAGGATCTGTTAAGAAACCCTGATACCATGCAAAGTAGGGGTATTGCCATTAGAGCATTGCATGTCGCTGCTGCTGCTGCTTAACGTTTTGTGAAAAAATACTTTACCGGAAAAATAAAGAATAACCGAGAAGGTGTGTCGTCTTAAGCGTGCCATAGAGTGCGGTGCAGATAAGCGGCCAAATTTGAGATGATGCCGTCTACAGTGACTTGAGAAGAAACGCCATGTCTACTTCGGAATCCGAACACGATCCCCGCATGCGTATTAGCTAGAAGCTTTTAGCACGCCGCTGTACAAAAAAATCTACATACGAACGTAGCACCGCTGTAACTAAACAAAAGTCAAAACTCATAACTAACACAGTACGGTTGACATCTTGGGTTAGGTTATGCAGAAACTTGTCACTTAGTGCAAAGTGCAATTCTTTACCATAAGTATACGGTGTTGACCAGAAGGTGTTGTATTTTATGTGTTAGTTAATTGCAAGCTAAAAGAAACAAGGTATACAAAACAAAAAAAGGGGAAAGCAATGAAACAAAAGCAGTATTGTGTGAGAAGAAGCGATAAAATTGCAGAAATAGGAAGTAATTTCTCATTTTTAGAAAAAAAGAATCAAGTAAAAGAGATCTTTTAAAAATAATTTTGGTCTCTAGTTTACAACAACAGATTGTCGATTACAACTGCGACTACAAGTCTGAATTAAATACATGGACGAAAGAGAAAACAGTCAAAAGTAAAGTCTGTCTGGATAATTAGCAGAAATTGCGAAAATTCGAGAAATTTCTTGTAATAATAGTTAAACAAATAAAGAAGTTTAAGTTGACGTGACAAACGTTACTGTGGAGGTCGATTTCAGACGATGGGCGGCTGTTGCAAGGAAGAGACTTCATTGTCCTGCAACCTACTAACATTGGAGCACAAAAGAGGTTTGAAAACAGAACCATTAGGAGCAATATTCTAATTCATCGCTTGGATGTGGACGTCCAACAGGCAGCGCTGAAGGGATAGAAGAAGCCGGAACTAGTGCACCTCTATACAAAAGTTGCCAGTAAAGAATGAAAGACTTGCTTTTGCAACACAAAGGAAACACAACCTACGACTTCACATTGAAACACTCTTTTCTAGATTGGTATGCGGTTTATTACAAACGGTGCTCTGACGCCAGTTTTTATAAATTTTGCTCTCTTACCACCAGCGACTTCTGCAGCGGGTCGTTGTGTCTAGGTAACTGCAGTGAAAAAGATGGTACTCCAGGGGTTTTCTTAAACTCGGCAACACTACTAGTGCTTAATGTAAGGTCTCGGTGCAACTTAAATTAATGGTTTATTTCAAGCGAAGAAAAGAGCGGTGACGTGATCCGCTAACCAAATTAGCAAATTAGTAAATGCAAAGCAGTATATTGGCAAGTTCAAGATGCTAAGAAGATAGAGGACAGTGTGGTGATGGTAACCGGGGTCTATAGTACAAGAAAGTGAGTCTCTAGGAGACTTTTTCTTGGAACTCGATGCTGGAACTCTGTTTGAACCGTGCAGACTGCAGACTATGTTTAATTGTGGTGTCTAATGATTTCAAACTTGGATTAAATAACGGGTCATTACTACTAACTCGTTACAACACATTCACATACCATACAAAGCCGAAAGAAAAATCTGATATTTCACTCTTAGCTCTTTTCAGAATTAGCTCTATATGTTTTTTGCTTCTTATTTAAAGGAACTAATTTTGATCTTTTTTATAAACAATAAAACGCTTCGATTTAATATTGGCGTTTAGAAAAATTCTTCATAGTTGGGATCATTGTTTACTAACGCTATTGTTATTGTCAAAATAGAAAATGTCTCAAAATATTGTCTTATTAACTCATGTACATCTAAACAAAGCTTCTGTTGATTAATTTTTCTAAATTATCTCTAAGACAGGATGCATACGCAGAATCACGAAATGTTTTATCAAGTCATTCTATATTAGATTAGCTAATGTAGGATGTTAGTGTTTACATTTTATTATCTTCTTTAAGCTTTATTAGAATTATTCATTGTTTCTTTAACTTATTACATTGTTTTAAATCATTAAATAATATAAACATCAAATTACAAACTAAATGTTAACAAAAATTTAAAGAAATCAGTACTGCATTAAATAAATTCTCTAATTAATTAAATTAAATAACATAGAATACATTCTGGAAAATGTACAATAAAGATTTTTAAATTTTTCAAAATTTCTCTTTATTTTACCAGAAACCACAGCAGTATTATATACATGTTACGGTTAATGTGTAGAATTGGCTAGTTTGTAGAGTAACTGGTTAATGTACAAACTATCTAAACTGTCAGCTAGTTTGATCGAAAACGCATATTTAACTCTATTAGTCGATAGTTTATAAAATAACCAAACCATTTGGCTAATTTACTTTAATTATTCGAAAAAACTAAAATAGCCATTTTTTGGCTGGTTTATGAAATGTCCAACTTAGTAAGTTAGAATGAACAACAAAACTGGTGGTATTATAAAATAGCCAATTTTCTGGTTATTATACAAACCAGCTAACATGTGCTTAGTTACTTTAAATGGTGCGATTCTGGTGCACAATAAATTAAATAAGACAACGTGGTGTAATTATAATAAAAATATATTTAAATATAAACGAAAATCCTCAACGAATAACAAATTTCCAAATTTTTATGACAAATACATAAACATATGTGCTGTGTATTTATTTATTACAGCATCGTTCGCTATTATGGCACTTGCTATTGCATGAGTATCCCAAAAAGACACATTTGCATTTTCTGTTTCTACATATTTTCTTACACTGGCACCTGACATAGTCCTGGGTTGTACCAGAAACTGAAAAATTTCTAACAGCACTTAGAAGCGAGATTTCTGTATCAGTCTAAATATCCTCTAAAGATAGAAAATTTTGTTTACACAATTCAAATTGATTGAGTGAAAATAACTGGTTTAGTACACCATGAGTATGTAGTTCCTAGTCGATAAAAGTTATCTTCAATACTCGATATTATATTGTCGATATCCTGGTTCGCTCTTTCAACAGAACTCTGAGACTGCGAGTGTCGTGGTTTACCATGCACTATTCGACAATTCGGCCAAAGTTGAACCAGTTCTTCAGTAACTTAAATAATAAACAATGAAGTACATTGGAAAGGAAATTTATCAAATACAATTCTAAATAAATGCCTAAATTCCCCAATTAGACTAACCATTTTAAATTTTTTTATTTTTGATTAAAGATTCTTATTTAGCAACCCCAAAAATGTCTAGACGCAGATTTTAAATTGGACTTGACAACAACAGTATAAACTTACGTGGTTTGCAAATTCTCTGCCATTGTCACTTTGCAGTAAATATAGACTACTTAAATCCATAAACACTTCCAAAAGATTGTGAGCTGTTTCCTTAGCTGTTTTTGTTTTCATGGGATGTAAGAGGATTAGTTTATAAACTAGCCAAGATATTGGTTATTTTATATCACTAGAAAGCAGTTTACTATTCTACCCATTTCAAATTGGATGATTTACAAACTAACCAAGACATTTGGCTATTTTAGTTTTTCAACTTTGTCAATCAAATTAGCAAAGGGTATTAGTTAGTTTAAAAACTATCAGCTAATATAGTTTTCTAGCAAAATAACTATTTATTTTATTAGTTTATATACTATCCAGCTAATTTATAAACTATCCAAATTTTCACTTTAGCCGTAACATATATATCGTATAAAAATTCTTTTACTTTGTTATGATTCTCATAATTCACTTCCTGATTTTTCCAAGTGGATATTACTCGGCGTATCTTTTCCAAATACTTCCTAAACACATCAGGAGCAAATTTATTTTTTCACTTGTTAGATAGTAAAATCTTCAACCAAGTTCAAGCTTTCTCTTCGACGCTGCATTTTCTATTTTATCCAAGAGCACAACTTAACAAACACTACATAAGTAATTTTCGAATACATTTATAATTGTATGTAGAGTACAAGCTTAACATGGATATAATAACAACCTTGGCCCATATAATGTAAAGTAAACGGTTTCCTTGCAAGACATACAATGTAGGAGTAAAACCCTTTTGGCGATTTCCTTTTCAAGGAAAAGGAAATCCAGCCCTATATAATCAGGTTAGAACTTCTGCCTTGCTAAAGGTTGTTGTAATTTAGTACAAGATGATTAATTTGATGTTAATACGCGTGTTATTTTAGTCTAGGTATTAACAATAATATCAAAAAGGTCTTTTATATGAAACGTCGAATTTACAACGAAAGTTCGCGCTGTAGTTTACGTTTTGAAGATCACATCAAAGCATTAATATCATTCGTCCGCAACAAAATTAGTACTAATGAAGTGTAACAGCAACACTAACGATATAACTCAAACATATCAGTTGTCAAATGTAACAAACTGATCAAAGGTCGTTTAATCGTGTTTCCAATAACTCTCTCTATCCCCCACTGTAGGGATATAGGGAGCTTGGGGAGTCAGATTCCAACGGCTGTAGCCCATTCCGGTAGTTAATTTGCATACCTTGTGCTAATATTACTCATTGCTACGCGTTACAGGCAGTGGCGGAGATTTTAAATATTATTAGACGTTTCAAGACAAAACAGCATTTACATAATGTAAATGTTTATTTTAGTAAAGCATCTCATTGTTGACTTAATTCATTAAAGCCGTAAAAAAGCAAGCTTTATAAGCAATGAAAGGAGTTATAACAGGAAAAATGTAATTCTCTTTTATTACAGGTTTAGGTAAACACTAAATAAGCATAAAAATAAGTCTGTAGTGTTAGATTCGCTGCACGTCTCTGTAATAATGGATTTAGATCTTAGGAAACCTAAGAAATCTTTTAGGAATAAATTTAGTATAATTTAATTATCACAAGTTCTTAATGTAAATAAAAAAATAGTTGGTTAAGTTTTTTAATGCAAACCTCTGCAATCTGCAATAAAAAACGATAAAATTAAATTATTTTAAATGATGAGATGTAAAGTCATCTCGTGATTTGCTTGTAGTGGTATCTTCATCGATCAAGATCTCGATAATTTAGAAATGGCTCATGTGTTACAGAAACAATAGTGATTTGTTTTAATAGTGAGAATTCAATACTCTTAGAAATCAATGAAATAACTGAGAAGGTAACTTACCGTTAACATATAGTTAGACTTGCCACTTGTCTAGCTCGGCAGGTTGGAGATAGGGTGGTTCAGCGGTAGATTTTGTGACAAAATAGAAAAATGGATAAATTCAATAGGCACCAGTGACGATACATAATTGACTAGATATCATAACCTCGCTATAAGAAACTTTGTGGTAAACTTATGAAACTTGTTAATACTTTTGCCAGTGTCGGACTGGACTACCGGGTCACGGAGACATGTGGCGCTCTGAAGAGTAGTTACACCTAACAACCTGCACTAATGTTCCCACATTCAATAAGTGCATGTTAGTGCACCCATATTTTATGTATTTTCGGTAGACCTTTCCCTTTCAGTTCGACGCTGGTTGTGTTTTTGAAAAGCTCCTCTTTGCCCGTTACGAAATTGTCAATAAAATTCTCACAACGTGTTTTTCCTTCTTTTACCTTTTAACCTTCTTACGGTAAGCTATCGTAGATTTAGGATAGCGCGTCCACTTAAGGCGATTTATGACCGCCTACCTTTTACCGAAGCACTACATGCAAAAAAAACACTTGCTCCCTCACCATCACCAATTGGCCACCAGCCGGCCAATATTAGCCCTTGATGCTGCAGTACCGCTGACTTAAATACAGGGAGGTGACTGGAAATAGCTCCCTTGCATTCCAACCTTGGAAAAGAGCACACCTCTTTTACATCTCAACAGTTTCTGAGATAACATTTCTCACATTCCAACCATTTCCGAGATAACACCTCTCAGCATCACCTATGCTCCTCTAGTGTACACCGTAGTCATGCCTCGTACACGCAAACTACGTGTTTTCTTTAATCAAACCCTAACACTAACCTCACAATCCACCATCGTAGAAGTTCATTGTATGCAGTTGCCAAGGTTACCTGGTTCATCGCCAGCAACCGCCGCCATCCCAGAACCGTCCACTACACGCCTTAGCTTCGCCCAAGCTAATCCGTTTGCGACTTTGTTACTTATTTACTCCTAAAACTCCTACACTGTGCTTTGATTTGTTTAATTTTCCAACCTTTTTAAGAAGAGTTATCGTTAAACCAGAATCACGCTTGTCTATCGTCACGCTTAGCTTTTTGATTCACTCCGCCTTCTCCTTTTTATCTATCGTAAGAATAAAAAAGAGTCGAGAGAGTTATAACCTTAAAAGATTTGGTTGTTGCCTTAGAAAGCTGTAAGATCTCTGTTTCAGTGTCTTCAGTGGGAGCTCCTTTGTCTTTCCGTAGAGCTGCCCACAAAACTCCTACTGCTAGGTTCTAGATTTAAAATTGCTTTTCTGCTATTCTGTTTTTATGACTTAACACAGTTTACTTCTGACGCGCTGATATGTATTAATGGCTCCATGTTTTAGAAGTTTCCAATGAGTCTTTTTCATCCAGTCCGATGCTGATTGCAAACAATATAAGAGAACAAGAAAAAAAGCAAATTGACAGGTAAAATAATCTTAGCAGTGTACACTTGCAATCGCGTTTTAAACCAAGAGATTTTCGTAAAAGTTTAAAACGAAGGAAAGGATCTGACTCCTTTTAAAAAAACACAACTGAAGTAAACAAAATAAACAAGGAAAGAACTAGCATCCGTCGGATTTAGAAAGTTTTGTCTTACTTATTGGGCGAAACTCGACTTCAGGCCGCCAAAAGCGGCACATAACTAGGTGAGTGTGACTGGACTTGTTATCATATTTAGCCCTCTTAAGCAGGATAATGAAAGGAAAAGCCCGACACGTTTCTATATCTTGCATATTTAAGGAAGTTAAAGAAGCGCAAAGCCCGTTTTAGGGCCTCTAATAATGGCGCTTTAAACGTCGTGGCCTAATCCGTTTTTTCTATTTGGCACCCTTCAAATGGTTAATATAGGGCATCGTCCGATCCGTGTCGGTATTCTGTACTCCTAGAAAGGGGTCACTAAAAATGCCACGTACCCTTTTTCGTATTCAGCCTTCTTAAGCAGAATAATGGAAGATGTTTTTATTGCATTTTCAAGAATGTTAATGGAAGGCTAAGCCCAACAAGTTTCTATGTTTTGTACACACTGCAGAAGGTTAATGAATGACGGTGGCACACAAGAGAGTGTAGCCCGACCCGTTCTTGTATTTAGCCTCACAACCAGGATAGTGGAGGGCGAAACCCGACTCTTGTTTGTATTGTAGTTTTAATAACGTTAGTGGATGGCAAAGTCCTAAACATTTTCGGATTTTGCACTATTAAGAAGGTTACTGAAACGCAGATTTTGCGGATGGTGGCACATAAGACAGCGTAGCCCGATCCGCTTAGCATTTTTAGAAGGATTAATGAAAGGCATAGGCCGATCCGTGTCTGTATTCTGCACTCTTAAAAAGAGTCCACTAAAAGTAATACAGGATGTTTTTATTGTATTTTCAAGGATGTTAATAGAGGGCTAAGCCTGACAAGTTTTTATGTTTTGCACACACTGCAGAAGGTTAATGAATGATGGTGGCATCACAAGAGACTCGACCCGTTTTTGTGTTTAGCACTTTCAGCCAGGATAATGGAGGGCAAAACCCGAGTCTTGTTTGTATTGTACTTTCAAGAATGTTAATGGAGGGCGAAGTCTAACACGTGTTTGTATTTTGCACTATTAAGGAGGTTAATGGAACGCAGATCTTGCGGATGGTGGCACATAACAGGGCGTAGCCCGACTCACTTGGCATTCTTAGACAGATTAATGAAGGGCATAGTCCAATCTGTGCTTGTTTTCTGCATTTTTAAAGATTTTAATAGAGAGCGAAGCGCAACTTGTAGTCACAGACAAAAGCATGTGGAAAGGCAATTTGTATTTAGTACTGTTAAGAAAGTTTGTTGTGAGCAAAGCCCGTTCTGGGATCACCAAAGCATGTGGAAATCGTAGCCACATTCGTATTTGCATTTGGCATTATAAGGTTAATGAAAGGCTAAAAGCTAATTTTGCACCATTAAGAAAGTTTGTAAAAAGCACAATTTCGTCTTAAAGCCAGGGATGTTGTAACGAAGGAGGGCACAGCCCAAACCTTTTCTGATTTAGCATCTTTAGAAAAGTTAATAAACAATATAATCTGAACCGTGTTCGTATTTGGCACTCTTAAGAAGTTAATGGAGAAAGAAACTTGCTTGGGACCGCAAAAGAGAGCACGTAGGAGCGCCTTACTTTATATCTTACACTTTTAAGAACGCTAAAGTCCGACACGTGTTTGTATTATGCATTCTTATGGAGGTTAGTGCGGCGCAAAGAGCATTTTAGGGCCTCCGATGGTGGTACGTAAGAGGACGTAGCTCGATCCGTTTTTGTATTTAACATTTTCAAAACGGTTAATAAGGGATATAGTCCAATCCATGTTTGAATTTGGTACTCTTAAGAAAGTTAATGAAAGGTGGAACTTTACCTGAGACCACCCAAGGTAGCACATAGAAATGCTTAACTAAACCCGTTTCCATATTTAACCTTCTAAAGCAGGATAATGCAGGGCAAAGCTCAACTTTTGTTTCTATTGTAATTTTAACGACGTTAATGGAGGGCGAAACCCGACAAGCGTTTGTGTTTTGCCCTCTTAAAAAAGTTAGGAATGATGGTCGCACATAGGAGGGTCCAGCTTTTGTGTTTAGCGCTCTTAAAAGGGTTTATGAAGGATATAGTCCGATTTGTGTTCATATTCTTGACGCTTAAGAAGGTTAATGAATAGTAAAGATCTTAATGGAGGGCGAAGTCCGGTAATTGTTCGTATTTTGCACTTTTAAAGAAGTTGCTGAAAGGCAAAATCCGATTTGCATTGGCATTTTTCGCTCTTAAGATGGTTAATAAAGGGCGAAGCCCGAACTTTGTCTGTGTCATGCAATGTCCAGCTCGGGGCTACCAAACGTGGTTCAATCCGTATATGTATTTTGCACTACTATGAAGGTTAATAGAGGCAGAACCTTACAATTAATTTATTTTGCACACATACCAAGGCTAATGGAGGGTAAAAGCCTGTACTTGTTTGATTTTGTACATTTAAAAAGATTGATAAAAGGCAAAGTCCGATTTGTATTGGCAGTTTGCGCTTTTAAGATGGTTAATGGAGTGCGAAGCCCAAACTTTTTCTGTGTCGTACAGACTTAAAAATGTTGATGGAAGGTAAAGTTTAGCCCGAGGTCACCAAACGTGACCCGCTCCTATAAAGCTTAATAGAAACTAAAACCCTACAATGAATGTATTTTTCAGTCGTATTAAAGCTAATGGAGGGCAAAGCCTCACACGTGTTCGTATTTTACACTTTTAAGAAAATGAAGAAGAGCTAACTCCGTTTCGTAAGAAGTCGAGTTCTAATCCGTGTTTGTGTTTTGTACGCTTGGGAAAGTTAATGGAGGGCGAAGTCCAATTCGTATTTGTATTTTGCACTCTTAAAAAGGTTAATGAAGAACAAACCTCGACCTGGAGCTATGTAAGTTAGTAGGGTGTAACTGAACTCATAAACACTGTTAATAAAGTTAATAAAACGCAAATTTCGATTTGTGTTTGCCTTTAACACTTTAAAGAACGTTAATGGAGAATGAATCCCAATCCGTAATTTTATTTCAAGCTCTAGTGAAGGCCAATGGAGTACGAAGCCAAAACTGTGTTTGTGTTGTGCACAGTTAAAAATGTTGGTGGAGAACGAAGCTTGACCTGAGACCACCGAAGGTAGCCCGATCTTACACTGATATAAAAGTTAATAGAGAACGAATGGGGTACTTACTGTTCTTTATTTCTCTTTGTTAAAGAAGTGAATGGAAGGCTAAACTCGACATTGAAGGAAACATTCCCACGGGTGATTGTGATCAACCGAGTGTTTTGTTAAATGCGATCGATTTTTACTAAATTTTTCATGTTCTGCATTTAAGGGTGTAATATGATCCATTTTCTTATTTAGCACTATTAAGAAGCTTAAGAGAGGGCAAAGCTCGACTTGGGGTCATCAAAAGTGGCCCGATTCGTATTTGTGTTTTGCATTCTTCAGAAAGTTAATGGAATACAAAGCCTTTCAATGAAACAGTTACTGTAGGCAAATGAACGGTACATCCCAATTGTAGTCGTATCTTTTGCTTTGGTAAAGAGGTGAATAGAAAGCAAAGCCTGCATTGAATGGTACATTCCGACTGGTAATCGTACCTTAAGCGCTATTAAGAAGGCTAGTGGAGGGTGAAACAACACAGTTGTGCATTGGAAGATAGAGCTCGCTTTGTCTTTATATTATTATCGTTTCCAAAGTGGCATCAGTCGACTGTTCCGTCAAACACGAACAATTTTTATCATATTCTCCATATTATAAACTGAAAGTTTCGCTTATGTTCAGATTTTGCTTTCTCATGAAAATTTAATGGGGAGTGAAACTGTAGTTTTAATCATTTATTGTTTATTAAATTATTTCTATTCTCTTTGAGTTACCGCTGTTCAGTATGGAGCAACTGCATTCAACCTATAACAGACTGATTGAAAAAAGTGTAAACAAAGTTTGCCAAAGGCATGATAAACAGGAAAACAGCAAAAGTCGCTAATTAATAGATTGTACTACAATATTCAAAATTCTTCATTCATAGCTTGATTGTCTTTATCTAATACAATCAATTTTGTATTAATCTAGGACAACCTTCTAAGACAAGCTTCTGCATAGGCCTTGATAGTTAGATATCATTATCCTGAACTGGTCTTTTATTTTATTAATTCATTAATTAAACCCCTTTGAAGTTGGTTGGTTAACTCCTTGTATTAGGGTGAGACACCCAATGTAAATTTTCCTATTTATTTTTACTGCTCTTATAACTATTCAATTTAAAAATACTTGTGTTTTTAGTGCTAAGTTGTTAGGATATTATTAACTACCTGCAGATGCATTTCTTAAATTCTCCCAAAAACTCGTCCGAAAAGAAATTTTCAAGAAAACGGCCAAACAGGTTTTGATAAAAAAAATTCACATTCCCAGTTTCACAAAAAACATTTAAATTTTAAATTAGCAACAACCGCTAGCTCAAAAGTATTATTAAACGTCAATACTATTAATCAGTAGTATGAAATGCCAAATATTAATATTAGTATTTCTTTTATGTCGTGTAAATGTTTAAATTTGAATGTTTCTAATTAATTGATATATGTATAAAGTTTATTTTACAATTAATAATTAAATGTATATATTAATTATTATTTATTTATGGCGTTTATAATCTTTTAACCCTGGCTTTTTGTAATTAGCTATTTTTTAAATAGCACTATAAAAAATTAATTAATTTATCCTTTGGCATAAACAAAAATCTTGTTTACTTTTAAAATATCTCACTCGCTTTCTATTTAATTACTGTATGTTTTGCATTAGGACATAATAGTTTATTACTTCCTTATCGTAATGACCATGGATTAATTGATTGGAAGAAACATTTTTGCCATCGTGATTTGTAAATATCATATAAGTATTGATATAGAAATCTTAACTGTAACAAAATTAGCAGATTTTTTTTGTAATCTTTCATTAAATTCTTTACTCAAAATAATTGTAAGTATTAAAGACTGCAAAGGATTTCAACTGGAATAGTTATAAGCATGGTCTAAGTTTTATAATTAAAAGTGGTAGTGATAAATAAATAAATTGCGATCTTTTTCAGATTTTACACAAATCAATCTGATGATTAAATAGATAAAATCGCCAGGTAGTAATCCTCTTAGATACAGATTTAACAAGTTCATTTGCCTAACGTGTAATAGTTAATGTAATTATTTCTGTTTTAGTTGAATTTAAATTATAAATAATTATTCGTGTTCTACGCCCCTGGTAATAAAACGCGTTACACACAATTAGAGGTCGGCTGCCACTCTGATTTGATGTTGGTTATTTCATTAGTCCTGTTTAGGGATTGTTATAGCTCGTGTTTAGTTACAACAACAGTTTAATTAAATCGCTTTGTTGATACATAAAAGCAAATGTATATTAAATCAATTTTCCACGTTGTAATTAATTTGAAAAGAAAACCGAAAAGTATCACGACACTAATAAATTTATCGCAACTTAAACTTGATTAAATCAAGTTTGAGCTACCTACTCATACTCTGTAATCATATTTTGAATTTCAAATCCGGAAAGATAAACCCGAACAAGTATTTTGGTGGCGGCTTTAAATAAGTTAAACTTTAAACTCTATTAATTTTGTCTAATAGTTTTGCACTATAACAAGAGTAAAACTTCACCAAGACTTTCCACAGGTCTAGTAAAGTTCACAATCTGGAACTAACCGTATTTCACGGTTACGCTCCTCTGCACTAAATCAATAAATACTAGTCTTCAATACTGTGTGCATAACATGATAATAATTAATGCACCAGACTTTGATGAACATAACCGGTATAACTTGCACTTGGGTATTATAGTTTGAGGCAATTCGAAAACTTACTCCCTTTAGAGATTAATGTAAAACTCACTAAAGATATTCTGTTAAAATGGGAAAAAAAAAGAAAGCTCACGAAAATATTTTAAATCGATTCCCATACAAAACAAGTTGAAGAGTTCGACAGCGGCAGTAACACCGAATATAAAGATGGCATCATTGCGGACAAAGGATGGATCGGAAACTATAACGATAAAACTAACCGAAAGCGAATAGAAAGCGTAAAGTACCGGAGATACCACAAACTGTGATGGAGACATCACAACAGATAAAGATTATCCCAAGTTTGCAGGAGTTTAGTGGCGTTGCTTGCTATCTTTTCCTTCTTTTTGAATTCAAAGAAAAGTTTGCTTTTTATTTTTTTCGTTTTTTACATGTTAGCCTTATTTACATAAAATATTCTCAATATAAATAACAAATAAATTCGTATTCTATCATTTAAATATCTCATTGTACGATTTACCGTTTAAACTCTTTAAGTAACAATAATTCGAGGCAGTAAAGATAGACATAGCCTCTAAAAAAATCCATGCCAATGTTATTCGACTGTTTGGATGAGCGCCAGTACAAGACAAACACGGCCATAAATAGACAATGTAGTACTATCGGGTGGCGAAAATGTTCATTCCGACACCACGGTTGACCCTTAACTATATCTCAGTCCGTGCGTTAGCTGCTCGTCTAGTGATTTTATAGCAAGAATGATGCCATCTTTCAATAAATATACCTACAATAAATCTATAAAAGATATGAATATGAAACAATAAAATAATAAATTTCAATATTACATTGTTCCATTTCCTGAACTCGCAAACGATTGACATAAATAAATCGAGTTTCTTCGAGAGACTTTTATTTTAAAGCTGAAGTCATTTTATTGATTTTTCTTTTTTTAGAAGCTATCGGTAAATTAAAAATATAAATTTATATAATCAGTTTGAGATCTTTCTAGCTTTTTTAAATGTTTAGTGGTTATTATGCTAGTGACTCCAATTAAGAAATTTTGATGTTATTTTTTACAAACAGTCATTTAATACCATGATGAGCCTACCTGGTTGCTTTTATGCAATCCCGATTACATTTCTAAAAGTTACTTGCGCTTTGATTAAAGTTTCTAAAACTTTTTAAGTGTGCTTAGGCAAGTATAACTGTCAATTTTTTTCAGCGTATTCCTATTTTAGGTTATTATTTTTTAGCTCCTTTATACGTCTTCATAAATAAAGCCGGTTCTTTATTTTATTAATTTATTAATTAAATCCATTTGAAGTTGGTTGGTTAACTGCTTGCATTAAATTGAGACACCCAGTGTACATTTCTCTATTCCTTTTCATCGTTTCTTTAGAAAGTATGCAAGAGGTTACCAGCATTGATCTATCTTTGCTTGCATTGTTCTAATTCACATTTTTCTACTTTCTTTATTTTGGTTGTCCTCATCTTATAAGCTTTGGATATCAAAATCTATTAATAATGTTCCAAAAATCTGATTAATTCTGGTTCGTACCAAATTATTTCAGTTTTACTTTTTAAGGGAGACAAATTATTGTTAAAAATTTGTTTCCTTCTGTAAAGTAAAATCATTTGTCGGCATTTAATTTAATTATTTTTGAACTTATTTATTATTATATAACAAATATTGTAAAACCGATATTGAAGAGAAGCACGTATAGCAAGTGAAGCGCCTCCTTTTTTATGTGTTTTATATTTTATGCATTATTATTTTGTAGACCTGCAGAGCCTGGCTGGAGCGATCCTGGAATTTATTGCTGTAGTAAGAGCATATTAGTTGTGCAAATTATTTACTTATGTGTAAACTTTCTTCGAAGAGAACCATCGAGCCTTGATTTTAAGTTTACCAGACTATACAACGTCCAGAGCAACTTTTTTAGTGGACCCATATATAGCGTGTTTTTTTTGGTACCCATATGCAGAGAGTTCGTTAACGAGAAGCCACATTGACGAATACATTGTTTACGATTAATGGCTTCTGGTGTCCTATAGTTTCGTGATATTTACAGGTGGAACCTAAAATTTTCTTTGAGTTTGAACTAACTAACCCTCCTGTAAGTGAGTTATTTGTGAACCACGCCCGTCTCCGGTGTTCTAACTGCTGCAAGCACAATACTTCCAGTTCCGTAACGGGCATGAGGCCTCTTTTCGGGTTTTGTCCGTTACATCTTTTAGCTTCTGTATAGGTCTTCATAGATGGAGATTGTGACACTTTCTTTCTGGTGTTCGGTGGTTCAGTGGTCGGGCGCCAGATTTGATAAGGAGGTTTGCTCTCTTACCTCGTCTTTGAGGCGGTCAGACGAGGGCTTACCGGGCAGCTACGACGGAGATCCGGTTACTCTAAAGGTCGACGGCTTAAATAAGGACTTGCAGAGCTTATAATAAATAAAAAAATCACAATCAAAACAAAAACCTACCAATCCTACTCAGGCAGAGCAGCAAGCGGGAGGAGGTGCAAGTTAGTAGGGTCGGTCAAAGATTCGGGTTAGCTCAGGTGCCCTCTAGGGTTTTGGGCTAGAATGGAAAACCGCTAACAGGCTACCCAGTGGCACCGAGTCGAATCGACCGCTCAGGGCAACACCGAGGTTGATCAGCGACGGACCGAATCGATCGTTCACGCTGACAGTCAAACCACGGGCGGAGAACGGAGGAAGAACGACTCAGCGGCGACAGACCGACTCTACCGTTCAAGCCGACAATCAGGCCATAGGCTGGGGAACGGAAGAAGCTAGGTCCTAGGACAGAAAAAGGAAAGACGGGCAGTCGTAGAGGATAGGGGACCTAGATACCAGACGGGTTACTCGGGTACTTACTGCATCCAGAGTACTTACTCTTGAAAAGACTGGACTCAATTATAATTAACGTCGGTGGAACATACATTTTATAAATCGAATGAAATTGAAATGTAACTTTCCTTAAAACAAATCCCACACTAAATAACACTGAAAGAACATAAAATTACCGGTAGGTTGTCTCAGGTAACAAAGGAAATTATATTTTTAATAACGTAAAAATTAAATAAACATTCAAAATAGCAGCTACTACATTCTATAAATGTATACCGCAGTATTGATAAAATATCGGACCAGCCGGCGTGCATGAATAATAGTAATCGGTATACAGAATTAAGATTAAAAATAGATAGTCCAAAATATACGGTCTTTTGGAATTTAAAGTAACTTCGTTGCAAGATCATTATTCTGAACTGGTAGTTTAATTATTTAATTTATTAATTATTATTTAAAGTTTGCTGATTAATTCCCTGTATTAAAGCAAGACATCCAGTTTAAATTTTTCTATTCATATTTACTGTTTTTTCGAAAAAGGATAATATCTGCACATGTCTGCTAACATTGATGTCTTTTATAGATTAAGTTTTTTGGAAACCTCTAACCTTAAAGGTAAGTTGCTCAGAATTCTACTTTTTTTACTGGTGCTAATTAGTGTTTTCTATCCTGTAAGTTTATCTCTTATTATGTATGTACGAGAAAAGTTCGTAGTTTTTATTAAAAATCTTAAATTATGCTTTTGTTTCTTTATCCCTCTGCCATTATTTCTTTAATTTTTTGTACTGTATCTTTAACGCTTTGATAATTACTATTCTGTATCGTCATCTTTTCTTTATAATTCTTCTATCTAACGTTACTCGAATTCTTTAAATCTTTACAATATACAATTTATTACAAAATCTACTTGACCAGTTCGTCTTTTGCTCATTTACCCTATAATTGCCTTTTGTATGGAAGCTGTATTTTCTGTTTTTCACCTGATCTCTGATCTTTTATTTCAGATTTTTTATATTTAACAAATTTTCTATTACTTTCTCTTCTTTCTTATCTTTTTTATCATTTGACTTACCTTTCCTGGTTTATTTGACATTGCGTTACTAACTTGTTATTTTTCCAACCTATAGTTCCTCCTAAAAAAAGAACATAGCAATATATACAAATAATGATGAAAGACAATACAGTTAATGTTTTGTCTCATTGAAATTTAAATTTCCAAAACTAAAATTAAATAAAATGTATCGTTGTGTAACTGAATTTCAATAAATTATAACTAAATAAATTGAGATTAAATATAATGTAAACGTTTTAAACGTTTTAAGAAGTTTGTATAGGAACTCACCAAGCGATGCAATAAAATCTTCAAAAATTTATAGACTTGTGCGTCTAAATTGCTCACAATTTATCATAGTTGAAAAACATGCATTCAGCAAAAAAAATCTCTTAACTCTTTTCCTCCTTGTTAACTAAACTTTAGATGAAAAGAAATGAAAATACCAATGATTTTTCAATTTAGCATCATTAGATATACATTAAATGGCATTAGAAGTTGATAGCAGGTGATGTAAAATCGCATTTAAGCAGCCACTAACACCTCTAAAGAATCTGAGGACTTCAAAGTCAGATGTATGTACATAATAAAAGTTAAACACGCAGGATAGTAATCGCTAATTAGCACCAGGGAAAAATGAGAGTTTTGGGAAACTTACTTCCAAACTTATTTAGGCTTCTAAAGACTTAATCCACAAAAGGCATTACTATTAGTAAATAAGTGCATATATTATTCTTATTCGAAGGTAAACGAATGAGAAAATCTACACCGGGTGTCTCACTTTAATACAAGGCATTAACTAACCAACTTCAAATGGGCTTAATTAATAAATTAATGAATTGAAGCACCAGTTCAGGACAATAGTCTCCATTTGTAAAAAGTTTTACAGAAGCTAAAAGGTAACAAAGGTAACAATCTGAAATAGAGATACGTTGAAATTGATGTTTCGATGTTTATATATAAATTCTTTTATTAGATTTTATCTTTGAGGGCTGACAAAACCTTAAACGTCCGAAGGCACTACACAATGCATTAGTAAAGAATAAAGCAGTAACAACCTAAATATGCAATATAGGCATTCATAAATATAGCCTAAATAAATTCTTTTCTGAAAACCACTAATTTCTAATTTTTTCCAAGATATTTACAAAAATAAGCAGCTTTCCTAAAAAATCGGATATTTAATAATTATTTGTACCTGCTGTTTAAAATTGATGTTAAATATCTCGACTGCCTGTAATCAAAAAGAGTTAAGAGTTCTCTTTAGTTCAAATGATTTGTTATTATTATTATTGTTTCCAAGAAAACAAACTTAAGATTCTATTATACCCAGTTGATCGTACTTATCGGCAAGGGCAAATTTTGCTCTTATTTTCACTTTTTTATTTTTCTTCCTCGTTTCACTCTGCTAATTTACGCTTTTCTCTTTTGCCTCCCATTTGCATTGTAAGCCCAAGAGCAGATAATGCTTAATGTTTTTACATGGTAAAGAGCTACATTCTGTAGAAGATGGAAAATGTTTAAAAATCTGCAACATAACATGTTATCTATACCGTGCTCAAGATATGAATGACCCTACTTTAATGGATCTGTTGCAAATTGTAAATGTACTTCAATATAATGGACTGTATAATTGATAAAAAAATACTCGTGAATTGTAAATGTAAAAGACGTTTATTTCAATGTGAATTGTTGACACGTCTGAGCGGTCTGTATTCGACGGCTGTCGCTGTGAAAGAGAGCGAGGGTTGCTGTTACATTCCTTGCGCACCCTTTACTTATATGTTCGACCGGCCTCGACAATCATCGTAAATCAATACAAATGTAATATTCTCTTAACAGGATTTTTGACGGCGAGGGCACTTAACACAACCTTCTTGTATTTCAGTCAAACTTTTACGATATGCCGACTGTGTCATAATTGTCTTCCTTTTGCCAGTCTTTGTGAGATTAAAAAGGGGTGCTTCTATTAATAATTTTTATATCTTGTAAAGCAAACCAAAAAGAAGAAAAATTTCCACTAACAAAAAAAGTGTCTGGAAAAGCAGTTGAAATCCATTAGGTGACAAAGAAGACAAAGAGAAGGAATTGACGTTATCACCAGCGCGCAGACTTGGAAAAGTATATGTTCTTTAGAAAGAGAAAGGCTTATAAATAAAATCATTAAAATGAGACCTAATTAAAGAGAAGAAAGTTTCTCAAGACTAGCAATTAAAATAATGTTTACCTATCAAAAAACTGTTACTAAAATTTAAAAGAAATAAAGAGAGCTTTTAGTAAAATAAAGCAATAGCTGGCCATATAATTTGACAAAAGAGACCTGAACACAGAAAGGTTGTTGCGTGAATTATAAATAAAATTATTTACAAATACTAACTAGAATGTTATAGTCAGAGATAAAAAAAGTTAAAAAGATCGATAGATAATCTTTAAGTATTTTGATCACTTTCCTAAAATAAAACCACAAAGGATTAAGCCTAAAATAATTAAGAACATAAATAGATAAAAATGAAATACAGATATCTTTACAATTAAAAGACGAGAAACTTTTAGCGATATTTAATTTCATTTAGAAAACATTGCCGTTAAAGAATAAAACAAAAATAATTTGTTACAAACCAAAATTAATAATATTTTCGAAACATTAACAGTAAATTCTGATATGCAAAGCTTAGGAATTGAAGACATATAAAATAAAGAAAAGAGAAATATGTGAATTAGAATAATTTAAGCAAAGATAGATAAAAACATTCATGCTAGTAACCTCTTGCATATGTTATTTCTTTTTCAAGAAAATAAATAGGAAAACTTAAACTGGGTGTCTCACTTTAATACAAGGAATTAGCCAACCACCTTCAAAGAGGTATAATAATTAATGAAATAAAATACCAGTTCAGGATGACGATCTCCATCTATAAAGGCCTAGACAGAAGCTAAACAGTAACAATCTGAAATAGAGATACTATGAAACCTATGTCTCATAAGACGGAAATTTTTATTACAAAAATAAATAAAAAATAGCAAAAACTCAGATGATTGCTCAGTCTAAGAAATGATAAATGACTCAGTTCTTAACATGAAATCAGGATATGCTACCGCAGCAACACACCTGAACAAAGATTTTCAGATACAGACACAACAGCCTTCCAGACTTATCCGACTACCAAGAACTTAGTTATTACAGTTTCCCTCGTTAAGGAATCCTTTGTAGATGGGAAGATGTATTTCTTCAAAGCATTTGACTCTAATTAAAGTTCACCACTCACCGGAGGGCCTGTTATCAACAACTTAATTTGAAATTATTATTCTAATGCTATTACTTACTTATAATACTTGCACATTTAGGAATTTGTTTTCTAATTTTTTATAATCTGCTTGTCACTGCAAAAGAACAAAAATGAATTTTGTGTAGGTGTTTGATATACTAATGTTATCTCTCATCTACAGCTTCGAAATTGTTGGCAATGACGTCATTGATTCTTAATAATTCTAACTTTTTTGCAGAGTTGCTGATTTTTATTAATAATAATGTGCCGCTACCAATCAACAATGTTGTAAAATTATATGTGACGTCACTGTCTAAAAATTTCAACCAAACACTGTTCGTTACGTCACATCTACTTTAGATATCCGAACAATATCTTACGTGGTTAGAAGAAATTTGGCTAAATAATTAATTAAACCATATCTTTAGCACATCTTCCAGGTTTCTATACTTATTTAAATGGATTCACTTTGCTGTGTATTTCTCGAATAAATCCTAATGGAGAAAGTGTTAAAAAATCGTTTAGCATTGTTTTTTTTCAGACTGAACGTTTCTGTTGTATATTCTGTATTTGAAATTAATTAAAAAATGTCACCAGTAATTAAAAACAGGGAATTGTAAAAACCATTCAGAGTTAAACTAACTCGTTTTAGCGAGAGACAGCTTATTGAACGATGCAGAAAACATCAATGTGGGTAACTGGCCTGCAGTATAATTAACAGATTATGGAATTAGGAGGAGAGAGAGCGGAATAGCCTTTAACTATACGTACACGAGAAGGATGTGGCATATAGTCCAATTAGATTCATGTCATAAACAATTGGTCATATCCTGAAGCCCTTAAAACGATCCTGAACACATGTTGTTTCTATCCCACAAATTAATACCAATACGACTAAATCCGTCTCTTTCTCTCATATTACATAAGACATAGAACGATAGGCGTTTTTTACGCGCGGCTTATAAATATTATTTTCTGATTGATGAGTTCAATACATTTTACGTCACGAGCCATGGATATGCACATCGGAACATGAATTGATTGCATACAATTAGGGGAATTTTTCCGTACACATTGATATCGAGTGTTTGCTTTAAACTCATTAGCGCTCAAATTGGATTTGTTGTAATTTGGTAGGTATTTGTGTTTCAAATTACTAATAATTAATTGGATGATTAGCGTTATATGCGTGTTTACCAAGTTTAACATTTAACGTACAAATACTTATTATACGATCGGTTGAATTAAACTCGGCATATCTGTATTTAAACATTTATGAAAATTTCTCTCGATTTTTTTCCTTTATGTATGAAATTTATGGGCGGATTTGATGAGTGGGAAGCTATAGGGGAGTAATTATCCTTTTATAATAACACCTTCTTTTTTGTAATTCCTAAATTTAAATGCCAAGTGATCGTAGCTTTTTGCATATTAGAAAACCAACATTGACTGTCTCACTATGTTTTCTACGCTTTTCGGGCGAAATTTCTACATTTTTGGAAAATGTTTAAATTTTTGAAAACAATAGTATCATCAACAAACATAAGTAAAAAGTATTACTTGTAATAACATGATTTCAGTAGGCGTATAACGCATCTATAACTGAAATGGAAACCACAACACTGATAACATTACATACCTAGTCATAAAGGAATTAGACGTCTATAGACAATAAAAAAGTTTAGTTATTCAAAAGCTAAAAGAGAAATAACTGTTGCTAAAGCCAACTCAAGTTGCAGCCATGATACGTACCTGGAAACACTAACAGTCTTGCATTGCTGGAAACTTCCTGTTTTCTCTTCTCAAGATATCTCCCTCCTAAAACACTTTCCGACTTCGTTTGTTCGTAAATAAAAGATAAACTTGCAGGATAGAAAACACTAACTAGCACCAGAGTAAAGAGATTTTGACAAGCTTACCTGCAAAATTATAAAAAACTTTTAAAAAATTAATCTACAATACTAAACAAAATTAACGGAAACTAGTTAATCAACTAAACAGCAAAGGTGATTCAGGCGGACGCAAAACACCAACACTTTTACTAACATACACATGACAATTTAGCATTAAAAACATTCATCTGGTAATTTACAAAGCATAATTAGATTCAAGGACACTATTTCTCTAAAACCTGCTATGGTACTTCTCACAGAAGAAGAAAACTTCAGATACACACAGAATTTCTCTGTAGTGTTAAACAACAGATCCTCTCAACACATTCGGACAAAACCGATACAAAAAGCGTAACATTTTACATCAATTTTTTTTAAATAATAATAATATAATAATAAAGTTGTATATTTAGCCATGCTATTTCTTTGTACATTCAATAATAAAATTATCCTTACAATTTACATATTAAAATTATTTTAAACCATAACTAACAATTAACATTAAATATAACAAGAAATATACCCTAAC
>VTPC01090598.1:80218-309058 GCA_011009095.1 Ignelater luminosus
CAAAGAAATAGTACAGTATGATAAAACAAACACATAACACAGAGCAAATGAAAAATACGTCTTACTACGGCAAAGGTTAGCACACGTGTGAATGCACCAACCATTTTTAAATTTAGCATTTTACTCAACGAATACCGTTTCCTAGCTAATTAATTAGTACCAAGCCTTTCGTTTTTTAACCAAACCAATTAAACATAAAGCCTAAACCAATTCAAATAACATTCTGAACTAATGTCTAAGTATTTTGATCTTGCAAAGATATATTTAAACCAATTCCTTCCAATACTCCCGAACCCTGTCGACCACCTCCAGGAACACTTTTGCAAAAAGACCGCTACAAAAGAATCCGTGAACATTCACCAACATCAATTACTTCAAGAGCACAGGACCCCGAAACTTCATCTAAGAAAAACTACATTAAATAGACAATAAGTTTTACGACGATACGCAACATGACGTACAAAGCTATGATCATTATGATTATTAAAATTTTACCCCTGAAACCACTTACGAGTTAAAAAACAAACAAATTCCTCAAATAGAATACGACAACTCTGAACCAGACGATCCACAAAATTTTACAGAGGCTTATTATCAAACTCCGACAACATAGTTTGCAAAATAGATAATATCTCAAACTTTAACGCATTCCCATACATCAAAATTCAAAATCCACCCCTTAAACTCCTCATAGACACCAAATGTCATACATCAATCATCAGACCTTCATTCACAGAACAATTTTACCCCGCAAATATTTTTCAGGAAACCTGGCGAAGAACTTTAAAATTCAAAGTCAACATCCCTGCATTTCCAGAACTCTAAGTAAACAAAAACATCACATTTCTTTTATACGATTTCCACAATTTCTTTGATGGTATTTTAGGACTAACAGGCCTTATAGATCTACAAAGTTCCATCGACGTAGTTAACAAACAATTATCAAATAAGAATACGAATTATCCATTTGTCTACAAACAACCCCACGATACATCATCAACAATTAGTGTAAATTTACACGAAATTTCCAAACTTAAAGTACGGGCAGATTACACCAATGGAGAATTTTTTAATATAGTACCTTTTTAACTACCAAAAACACACGGTAAAGTTTCAGGTATAAATAATTTAATTAGGGTCAACCACTTGAATAAAGAAGAAAAACGCAATTACCGCCTTATGCAGAGAGTTTTCCGATATTTTTCACAAAGAAAACAATAAACTCACATTTACAAACGACATTAAGCATGAGATCAAAACATCAGATAAAACACCTATTCATACTGTAACACGACCTTGCGTTACCAAAATTAAATTTAAACAAACTAGGACCCTTATGTCCTAGGCCGGCTGAGTTCAGGGGTAGCCTTGAGCGTGGATAATTCGAAGGTGATAACACAATAAAACACAACAAATAATTTAACCTGCTAATATATTAGCTCAAACAGTTATATTTATAAAGAAAACACAAAAATTGGGCGTCAAGTATTAAGTAATTTAATACTATCAAAAAAATTATGTAATTTCAAAAAAAGGACTTTAGACTTTAGAATTCTATTTAATCTTATTAAAATTTTCTAAGCATAGAGTAAGTTGAAATTCTCAAACCATTTAATAAATTATTTGAAATTACAAAAAAGGCGACAGGGAACACAACGTCAGAACAGATGTAAAAAAAACAATCAAGGAACTTACTTGAAAGTAGCAGATTCAGCTGATATAGCTATGTCAGACCGAGAAAATGCTTCTTCTTAACCTGAAACAAAATTCAAAACACAAAACTGTTCTAATACTTTGTGGCCCATCACGTATGAAATCATTAAATTCAAATCAACATTAGATCTTAAATCATTCAAAAAGCAATTTTATTTAAATTAACTGTTAAAAAAATTTTACAAAACTCAGTTTTATTTACAAAATCTTTTCATGAAATGGGTTTTGTGCAACTTTTCAAAAAATTTAACTCTAAGCTTACCCAGAGCGCCAAAAAACATCTTAAAGCAAAGGAAAATAATTAGAGTGGAACATTTCAATGAATCTAGTAAACAAATTTCGTTACAAGGAAATCCAATAAATTACAAGTAACTAATTCATAAAAGTTAAACGTTCCTGAAGGAAAGGAGCCGACAATAAAATTTAAAAGTCTTGTATCACACGATGAGATGGGCGCCCGTATTCGCAGTCAGGAGATGACGTCCAAAATTCACTGGGTGAGGTGCCACGAGTGTTTTCGGCGCTTAGGAGGTGGTGGAGCAGCTGCCCACTACTGCATCAGAAGGAACCCCCAATAACGCTGACGTCTCCTGCGAACTCGTTCTCTCAAAGGAGCTGCAGGTTCTTTCAAAAAAATTTGCTGGTCTCCCCAAAGAAGATTTGCTGGCCTCCCCACAAAAGCTTCAATACGTTTGAAGTTTCTTAACGAAGTATGCTAAAGAAGGTAATCCCAGATTTTAAGGGTGGCCTCCACAAAATAACACTAAACACATCTCATCAACAAAAATTTAAACGGTTAGAAACCACAAACCGAACAGTTGATCAGCACACCCGTTTGTCATAAAGCGAGTTCTTAAACTGACCCCGTCGAAATTTGGAAAGTGAAACTGCAGGCAAAATGCACAATCTCCAACCAATAAGCCTTCAGGAAGCCAGTTTGAGGACACCAAAGGGATATATGGCAACTGGGGATTGGTCCAAAATTTCAAAAGAGAGTTTAACCTTCGAAAAACTAATCACGAAAATATCGCCCAAAACACGCATTCCTTTAAGATAAAAATTAAATATCACTGAGAACAATAGAAACTCTAATGAAGCAAGCAGAAAATTGGTTTAAACCTAATTAGTGAATAGGGAATTTAGACAAAAGGCAGATGTTAAAAAATTTCGAAAAAAGTCACATGCAAATAGCTAGAAATGGACCAAAACTTATGCTACCTATTCTAAATCTAATAGCCAATCATTAGCCAAATGTGCGATAATAGATAACCTCTGTTAATTAACTGATATCAAATAAATGTCAAACAGAACAATAAACGAGTGAAATCATATAAAACAAGCAGAAATTAATTCTACAAAAGCAAAAGAAGTTTGCTTAAACTACATCTGGCAACTAGAGATAACTACTGATCACAAAATAATATCAATCCTGGCCATCTCAGGGTAATTACAACGAAATCATTCTTACGATTTTCAGTACAAAGAAAATTCCCATGTGCAACATACATTTAATACAAGCAAAATTTTTAAAAATTTCATTTCAATGATATATAAGGTGGTCTAAAAGTATATATTTTCGTACGAATTCTTATAGGAACGGTGAAATAGATTAAAGATATTAAACAGCAACCAGTGAAGATAACCAAAATTAGTGAAGGCAAAGACCCTTGTTAGGTTCATAAAAAAATGAACGTAACAATACAAACCGTACAGATACACATTTGTTCATAAACCAGAAGTTCAAAAACAAATTTTGTAAATGTTAGAAGATGGCATAATTAGGCCCTCACATAGCCCTTGGAGCTCACCTATCTGGGTAGTCAGCAAAAACAGAAATGGTCATAGTTGTGGACTATAGGAAAGTAAACGGAAAAACTATAGACGACCGTTACCCACTGCCCAATATCAGTGATATATTGTAAAAACTGAAAAAGTGCCAGTACTTTAGCTCCCTGGAAATGGCATCAAGATTTCATCACATAAAAATAAACACCGAATTTGTTCCAAAAGCAGCTTTAAGCGTATAAAACGGTCGTTACATAAACGTAAAAATGCCGTTTGAGCTGAAAAATGCTCCTGACACATTTCACAGAGTGATGGATAACATTCTTAAAGACCCCTAAAAAAAATACTATGGATATATATATGTCTATATAGACGATAATCATCTTTGCGACATCACTCCAACGGTACATTTCAAATCTGAAAACTATCTTTAAGGAACTAAATTCAAAATTCAACTAGACAAATCGAAATCCCTTAGAAAAGAAGTCGAATTTCTAGGTTATCTAATAACACCAGAAGGAATCAAACCTAATCCCACAAAAATAAAGGCAATTTAGAATTTTTCGATATCAAAAACAGCAAAAATAAGATGAAATCTATTATAGGTTTATTAGGGTACTATCGTCAGTTTATCAAAGACTTCGCTAAAATAACTAAGCCAATTTACCAGATGTCTACAAAAGGGCGAAAAATAAAGCACACCGAAGAATTCCAGCAAGCCTTATAACTATGCAAGAGTACACTTTGTAATAATCCGATACTACAGTATCCGGACTTTGACAAACCATTCAACCTTACAACACATGCATCCAATTTTGCAATCTGAGCTGTTCTGAGTCAAAATAAAATATGCATATGCATCAGAAAATCTAAACCCAGCCGAATGCAACTATAGTACAATAGAAAAACAACTTCTAGCAATCGTATCGGCTATCAAGTACTTTAGACTATACCTATTCGGCAGAAAGTTCACGATTATAACAGATCATAAATCACTACAATGGCTGTTTAACTTCAAAGAACCAAACTCACTGCTAGTAAAATGGAGGCTAAAACTCGAAAAGCTTGACTATAACATAGTATACAAGAAAGAAAAACAAAACACGAACGCCGACGCCCTTTCTTGAATAGAGATACATACCGTAGAGGATTGTGACGTGTTTTTAACCATCAGGTCTCTTACAGAAGAACTTTTAGACTTGCCAGACATGATACCTTTACTAGATAACCCGTTTCTAGATAAATTAGTAAAAGAACATCTTTCAAAATTACAGGATTTTACTTCTGGCAAACCAAAAATAAACATAACGTTTAAGTAAAATTACCAGTACCACAAGAATCAGACAATAGAGAATTTTATATTCGAAATGCTAATAACTGAAAGACCTTTAAACAAATACAAAAATCAAATTTATAATCATTGTCATAGAAATCCCAACGTTTTGTACTTTAAGTATATTTGATAAAACCCCATTAATCGTAACATTCCCCACTAGTTAGTAATTTTAAAACACATGTTGTAAACACCGTAAAAATCTATTTCAATCCTAAATTCTCTTGTGCATTGTTTTTTAAAACACCAGATAATCCTAACGAATTCATTAGGGTAATTCAAAACTTCTTTAAGCATTCTTCCTTCAAATTCGTCAAAACTAATACCTTTCCACAAGACGATATTGATCAAGAATTACAGAAATTTAAATTACAGTATCATCAAGAAGGAAAAACCTGCCATAAAGGTATAAGCGTAATGAAAATATTCCTTACGAAAAATTATTTCTGGCCCGATATAATTAAAGACGTAACATACTACGTTAATATACAGGGTCGCTAAAAAGTATGGAAACACGCTACCCCCTCAGAAATGGTAAAAGATAGACAAATGAAATTTGGAGAACTTAAAGTAGGTATCTTTTGCCATGTTTTGCGAAGGTAATTGAAAACGAATCTTCAATTGTTTTTTTGTACGGCCGCCATATTGGATTTTTTAAATTTCTTCTTGAAATCCATCAATATTTTTATGATTTCCAAAAAGTTCAAAATCAAATTGAATTATTAGGTCTACAACATCCCATCTTTAGTTTGAAAATAACTATTATGCAGTTGTAACAGAGGCCAACGGCTCTTTAGAAATTGATCAACCTAATACTTTGATTACAAAAATAAAAAGATAATCAATAAAACACATATGAAGAATATTTTCGAACGTCCATCAGTGGCAAGAAATTTTAGTACATCTTTAAGACACTTTTTAGACAAATTTCAAGAAACTTATAGGGCGCTAAAAAATCCCAATGAGCTTGTGGAACAATAGAGTATCATCATTATTTATCTTTTAGTTTCTAAGACCGATAATCATACAAAAAGGGAATGGAAAATTGAAACAAATAAAACAACTTTCCCAGCCACAAAATTCCTTATTGAGTTTTTAAGTGACACTAGACACTAAGAGTGTTCAGTAACAAATGTCAACTAGAAAAACACATCAAGAAACAGAATTTCAATCACATTTATCTAGGAATAGAAGCGTTAACAATCACAAATGTATTTTTTAAGAGCAATCTTCCCATTTTTCAATGCAAGGATTTCCTTAATTCACATCATGCAGAAATAAGCGTTATAAAGCTTGTATTAATTGCTTAAAACAAGGACATATGCTACAAGAATGTTACTATGGTTCTTGTCGTGTTTGTATCATAAAACACAACTCACTAATAAATATGGATGACAAATTACGAACACAGTCAAATTTGAAAAATGTCACATTAGAATCTCATTCTGGACCAGATTCTAACACCCAAATTCATTCAAATCACGTTCAATCAAGTACAAATAACGACATAAGCGCATCGAAACAAATAACATAATAAACACTTACTATGTCAACAATTCATTCGTAATTTTATGTTCAACACAGTTATACATATAGAACATTCCTGGTAAACCAATACTTTGCAGATCTTTACTCGATAGTGGTAGTCAATCTTGCTTTATAACACAGATCTTCGAGATCGTCTTAATTTAAACTCTACAAAACTAATATACCAGTCACAGCTATAAATGCAGTAGGTTGTAACGTTTTAGAATGCGCCAAATCACAAATAAAATCTAGAACTTGCAAATTGCAAACGCATTTGAACTTTCCAGTAATTGATTGAATCACAGACAAAATCCCTCAAGTTTATCAAAATGTATCTGATTATATATATATTATATAGATATTTTATTAGCCGCTGGTATATTTTCTGACCTTCTTTTTGTACTACGCCAAATAAGAACGGACAAAAGAGATCCTACTTTTCAAAACTCTAAATTAGGTTGTAATAAATGTAAATTACCATAAAACACAAGCATACTCTTGTAACTTTATCCAAACAAATTTTTGAGTGAGGAAAATTGTCACTCAGTGACAGTTGCAGAAAAATATTAGATTACCCTAATATTTTTAATGAACATTTTTTTTTCTAACACCATATCCAAAATTAGGCTTTTCTTTATTCATTTTGCTATGGAAACTAGCTTTTACTTGACTAGTTAGAAAAGTCCTTTGCCGTACTAGTCAGGTAAAGTACTTTCCTGACTCGAAAAAAATAAGTACAAACTTCAAGAAAACATTAATTTATTTTTCTTCTGGAAGTGTACATGAAAACTCTTCATTATCACTTTCACTTATTTTTAAGAAATACAAAACCAAAATTGCGAATAATTACACAATTATGAAAAAATGTCAGAGCGTGTACTTTTTATATTCTATAATTTTGTTTTTGTCACCTTGGATACGTATATAGATACAGACACAGAAAACATTATTTTTGCAGAAAAATTCAAACTTTTTTTAATTATTTGTGATTTCTGCTTTAATATTGTTTCAAGTTTTTTTACGTCAAATATATGTAAACGTCAACGGACGAAAATAAAAGAAAACGTGAGGACAGTTTTGAGAATTTTAATAACAGCAAAAAAATGTTAAGATCGTCACCTAAAAGCAGAAAAGTTGACACAAACATGGAAGACTTAAAAGTAATGATGAAAGAACTACTTACGGAAGTTAAGGAAATGAGGAAAGAACAGCACGAATTTAAGAATGAAATCAAACAAATTAAATGAAAGAATTAAAGGACTGGAAAACAGAATTACGGTGATGGAAAATGAAAGACGGAAAGATAATAAATATTGTAATAAAAGGATTGAAAGTCGCAAATGAAGGTCAACTGCAGTGTGAAGATATAGAAAGCTTCCTAGAAATTAACTTAAAGGCAAAGACCAAACTAAAGTCAGTAAAGGAAATTAAAATTGCCACGGGTCAACGCATTGTAATAGCAAAATGTGAAGCTTTTGAACAAAAACTGCAGATAATGAAAGCAAAAAGCAAGCTAAAGGAGACACAGTGTTTTATCGAGGATGATTTAACAAGAGAAGAAAGAAAGGTACAGGCTATTTCGAGAAACAAGACAAGAAATGAAAGAGAAAAAGGAAACACCGTAAAAATAGGATACAAAAAATTAATTGTAAATGATAAAGTATGGGAGTGGAACGGAAAAGATAACGTGATTGCAAAACGACATACAAAAAACTAAATGCAAACGGGACAGAGGTAGATTACGAGATAACGACAAAGGCAATGACAACGAACAAAGAGCATGAAATGAAGAAAAACTCAAAAAAATATTTCTAGGAACCATAAACGTGAAAAGTTTAAATGAAGAAGGAGCAATTAAGAATTTAATAAAAGAAATTAAACGCTATAAATTAGACATAATTGCAGTACAGGAAACAAAACAAAAAGAGAATGAAATAACTCAAGTGGAGGACTACATTTGGTTTAACAGTGTGGGAAAGAACAGGAGATTGGGTACAAGTTTTTTAGTTAACAGCAATCTTAAAGAATTAATAATCATGTTTAAACCAATTACAAATAGGATGTGCTGCATGACAATAAGAGGGCGGTATTAAAAAATTAGTTTAATAAATATACATGCACCGACAGAAGATGCTGATATGACAATTAAAGAAGAATTTTATAGTCAACTAGAAATGGAATACGACAGCATCCTACAGTATGCAATTAAGATAATCTTGGGAAATGCAAATGCACAAATAGGAAAAGAGGAAGTATTGAGACAAATACTCGGAAAATATAGTAAACATGTGCGATCCAATGAGAATGGAAAGCTATTAATAAACTTTGCGATAGGAAAGAATATGAGAACTAAAAGCACCTACTTCCACAGAAAGGATATATATAAAGGCACGTGGAGAGCACCAGATGGTAGATACATAAATCAAATAGATCATGTACTAATAGATAAGAAAGTAGATTTATGCGTCACAAACGTTAGAACGTATAGAGGATTGGACACAGATAGTGATAATCTTTTACTAGGAGTTAAAATGAAACAGATAGTACCTCTAACAAGCAAAAAGAAAACAGAAAGGAAAAAGGGTATAAACATAAAAAGGGTACAAACTCCAGAAGAAAAGTTAAAATATAGGAAACTATTGCAAGAAAAATGTGAAATAACAGGAAATGAAAGTATAGAGGAAGGGTGGAAGGAAATTGAGCAAAATATGTCACAAGCGGCAGGAAAAAGCATGAATAAGGATAACAAGAAAAGGGAAGAATGGTATCACAGCGAATGTGAAAAGGAATTAAAGGTACGAAATAAAGTAAGAATGAATATGTTAAATAGAGAAACTGAAACAGAAAAGGAGATATATAAAGAGCAGCGAAGAAAATGTAAGAAAATAATGAGAGAGAAAAAAATAAAATTCAAGGAGAAGAAAATTAAGGAAATAGAAGACGCATATAAAAGTAAAGAATTTAGAAATTTATACCAGGGAGTAAGAAAAGAAAAACAAGGGTATCCGCCAAGAACAATATTCTATAAAAATAGAAAGGGAGAACTAATTGCGGAAGAAAGCGCGATTTTAGAAAGATGGGCGGAATACTTCCAGGAGTTGTTAAACAATGCGGAAGAAGAAGACGTGGGAGAATATGATAATCAAGAACAGGTAGTAGAAGAGGAGCACACTGAAAATGAAGAACAACCACCAGACGTGAATGAGATAAGCGAAATAATAAAAAATTTAAAAAATAACAGAAGTCCTGGTAAAGATGGCCTAACAGCAGAAATGTTTAAAGAAGGGGGAGAGGACTAGAGAAGAGTTTACAATGCCTAATAAAAAAGATATGGCTAGAAGAAGAAATGCCTGAAGAATAGAGCAGTGCAGTGATATGCCGATTACATAAGAAGGGTACAAAAATAGATTGCGAAAACTACAGGGGCATAGCACTACTTAATGTAGCATATAAAATTTTGGCAATGTGCATAAAGAATAGATTAAAAGGCGCAATGGAGAGAATAGTAGGAGACTATCAGTGCGGTTTTCGTAAAGGAAGGCCAACTGCTGATCAAATATTTATTATGAGGGATATACAAGTAGAAAGTCACGAATACAAGAAGGATACTTTTATAATATTTATAGATTTCAAGCAAGCGTATGATAGCATAATAAGAGAACGACTATATAGTGTTCTAAAAAGTATAGAAATTGGCAATAAGTTAATAAACTTAGTACAAACGACGCAGAAAATGTGGTTAAGATAGGAGGGAAATTATCCAGAGGGTTCAAAGTAAAGAGTGGATTACGACAAAAAGGTCCAATGTCATCAATATTATTTAACTTGGAATTAGAAAAAATAATGAGAGAAGCAAAAATAAATAGAACAGGTTTAGTTTACCACAAGCGATACCAATATCTAGCTTATGCAGACCATGTAGTTCTGATAACAAGAAGCAAAGCTGAACTGGAAAATGTGACAAAAAGGCTAGAGAAGGCAGCATAGAAAACGGGCTTAAGAATTAATGAGAATAAGACGAGGTATATGACATGGACAGAGGAAGGATTTAGTCAAAACAGTTATCTAAGGATAAGGACGAAACAAGGTAGAGAATATAAATTTCAAGAAGTAGACAGGTTCACATATCTTGGAGTCATATTTACAAGAAAACCAAACGTGACCGAAGAAATACAAGCAAGATCAGTGGCGGCGAACAAATTTGTGTATGCGTTGAACAAGGTGCTAACATCAAAAATCTGTTTGCGAACAATGAAAGTAAGAGTGTACAAGACAGTTATCAGACGTAGTGACGTGACGTACGCGAGTGAAACTTAGGAAAATTTATGGTGGAAAAAAGGTAGGAGAAAGATGGGAAAGAAGGTCAAATGAAGAATTAGAGAACTTCTACACCGAACCGGACGTAGTAAGTGTAATTAAGGGTTGTATTTAGTAGTTTCAGAGAGAACGCTGCAGACTGAAATTTCCTCAAATTTTGCAAGCAAATACAAACTTTGTCTTTCATTTTTAAAGTGATATCAATACCTGCAGTTATTTAACTCATCAATAGTTTTATGTCTGTGCATCGAAAAATTAGAAATTCATTTTCTAATCAAAGTTATTAGCATTAATTAATGTAAATTGGCAAGTGATTAACTTCACTATTGGTTAGAAATTGAAAAAAGGAATGCACTGCCACATTTTGCCTTGTTTGAGCGTCAGTTACATCAAATCAGAATCTCGTTATCGTTTAAGTGTAGACCACAGTTTGTATGCAAAACAAAATTGAATTATAGAAAACATCAGTAGAACTTAGGCAACCTATTTTGCAAATACTGCCGGGGGTTAACTTTTACCTGCACTTTACTGCTCATAAAAGTGTCAACAGTAACTTTGTACATTTCCTTTGTTGTGCATACAAACTAATTCTATTCTTCTTCAACAAAAGCTTGAAAGTGAGAAGTCGTTAGTAAGTAGCAATAAATAGTAAATCTTAAAAATTGACTTGCTAACAAATTAATTTTCTAATGTAGGTGCATGGTAGGTATTTTTATTAGTAGGCACATGTAATACAGAAATTAGAAGAGGTCTTTATCGTAGCTATTAATTAGTAATTAATAGTAATTCCAAGTCCAAAAATCAAAATTTGTGTGAAATGTTAGTCAGCAATTGATTATATGATAATAGAAAATGTATTTTTGTACCTTTTTCGATTGCTTTTTTCATATTTACGGCTCACTTTGGGTAATGCAAAAAAAGACAATAATTTTCTAAAGTGAGGTCTCAAGTAGCAGCTTGTACGCAAAAATGATTAATGACAATAATAAAATTAAGACTATCGACTATCGCCGATGTTCGATACCCTCTTTTTCTACCTAAACTGCAAAGCCTCTCTTTAATTTTTTGATTGTAGAATTTCAAAATTTTATTGCCATTGTAGTAGCATACTTCACTGCATCTGTTGGCAATTAGCATGCTTGAATACACCCAGCAGGTGAGAATTTCTGTCTTGAGGTTTGTAGTTTTTATTTTCTTTTAGTTACTTATTATTATAAGTCCTAAGTTCGTCCTTTGAATTGTGCATATTTATAAAATTATAAAACAAATAACAACATATCATCTAATAAAATCAATTATATTTAGAAATAAATAAAAATATTAGTAAGTGGATATCTGTAATAATGTTTTTTGGATTTAGCCTGGCGAACTAAAAAGTTACAAGCACGAGTTTTAAAAATAAGAACAAAAACTGACTAAAACTAATTAACGAAACAAAATAAAAGATGAATTAGTAAAGAAATGAAATAGCCCTTTGAATAAATCAGTATTATTATTTTAATTGTAATGAGTCCATTACTACTGACATGCATTAGTATTGTATTTTATTCAAATTTTGAACATTCATTCCAGTATACAGTGTGTCCAAGATAAGGATGCACAGCGCAGGAATCTTGGAAACGGTGAGAGATACAGGATCGGTTAAATGGGATGAAAGCTGGCTATTTATAGGACTTTTTAGTTCGCGTTTGCGAAATTTAGATATCTTGGATAATTTCTGAGATATTTAAAAAAATGTTGATTTCTCGATTTTCGTTTTTATTTCTTCTTTCATTTATTTGAAGAGATATCGGAAAACTAAAACCACTTTTCGATTGCCACTTTTTGTTTTCTATTAAAATACCCTAACAAAATTTATGTAGTACGTTTCGGTTTCGAGTAACCATCATCAACCTCATTTTTCTAAATGGGTAGAAAAACAATTGAAAATTGTTTTGAATAGCTCTTGTTGTCACGATGCTACTGATGTAAATATGATAGGATTATTTTGATTCTGATTTTTTATGTTGAACCCTGCTGTGATTAACTGTGATAATTGCTGTTCTTCTTCAAAATTTTGGTGAAGCACATGATTCTTAATGAAACCCCAGAGAAAAGAATCTAATAGTGTTAGATCAGGTAATCGTGCAGGCCAGAGTACTGCTGAATGCATTAATTTATAGCATAAAAAAACGAAAATAACCCTATCATGTTTACATCGGTAGAATCGTAACAACAAGAGCTATTTAAAACAATTTTTAATTGTTATTCCTCCCATTTAGAAAAATGAGGTTGATGATGGTTACTCGAAACCGAAACGTTGTACATAAATGTTAGCGTATTTTATAGAGCGCAAAAAGTGGAAACGGAAAAGTGGTTTTAGTTTTCCGATATCTCTTCAAATAAATGAAAGAAAAAGTAAAAACAAAAATCGAGAAATCAACATATTTTTGAATATTTCAGAAACTATCCAAGATATCTAATATTTGCAAACGCGAACAAAAGGTCCTATACCTAGCCAACTTTCATCCCATTTAGCCGATCCTGTATCTCTTATCGTTTCCAGGATCCCCACGCCGTGCATCCTTATCTTGGACACACTGTATAGTGTACACTTCAAATTCATACCTTCGGAACCATGGACACCAGATTTTATGTGATAGAGAAATTTGATTAAAAAAATTAACTATCATTAATAAAAAATACAATTAATCAAAAATTGTTCAATTCCGTCAATTATATTTTCAAAAAGTAGTAATATACAGGGTAATCATTTTAAAACTTCCCATTCTGAATGTTTTGAAAACCAAAAAGATATTGGAATAAATCCAAGGTCTTTTTTTTATACCGGGAGGGAGGACTAAACTATGTACAAAGTTCTCGATTAAAATTCTCCAGCCACCCCTACTTTAAAATTTTAAATTGGATGATATGGCATGTAGCACATCAAATTAAAGGTATTCAATACCAAAATGCAGTGGTGTTTGAAAAAATCAAATCGGTGGTTGGTTTTCGAAGAATTAATTTTTTTATTTTAATAAAGATGCATTATTAAATTTATCGAAATAGATGCTCGAATTGCGCTCTGTGGGTTGCTAGGCAATGATTAAACCTATTTTACTTTACTTATCTAAAATTACGATAAATTTCATTTGATTTGATTGATGCATGAAAACAAAAATTATCTAATTTTAGTAAATCACTAGTATAATACTAGACTGCAGTTTGTTGCTTATCATCATCAACTAAATCTGTAGAATAAAGAACTTACACATATTATTATGTACTTTTCTCGTTTTATAACACTTTGCCAAAAGACCTCAAAAGTTCATCTCAAGAACAATTAGAAGTTCACAATTTTGTTTTCATTCTACATACCATCGATTTATCAAGCCAAAGTGTAAACAGTTTTCATATCATTAGAAACAACCCCAACCCCCAAACCGAACATATTCTTGAGTAATTGTTGTTATTACGATGTTGATATATTTTTGTTGTACTCTTTATTGTTATGGTAAAGTAGAAAGATGATTTGGAAAGATAGAATAAGCATCTTTGCGTGTGATATATCCTACCGGTTTTGTGAATCTATTCAGTCAAAAACATCTGGGAAAGCAAATCATAACCACGACGAACTCCGTTTTATTACTTTTTTCAAATTTTGGCGGCCATTTTGACTATGTTTACAAAGAGATATCAAAAAACGAAGACACCGCGTTGTCTTTAGTAGTTGATGTAGAATCCAAATCTGAAGTCAGAATTTCAGAATTAAAAACAAATGCGGACAGACAGACCGACAGACAAACAGACAGACAGACTTTGCAAATTCAGGAACGACTCCTTTTGAAGTTCGTTGAACATTGTCTTAGTTGTTTGCGTGTACACGACGTAAACCGTCACTTTCTTTTCCCAAAACTTCCTGTCTTTAAAAATCTTTTGAATACTAACACCTTTAGGGGTTCAAAAAACCAATAAACAATATTTTCTCTGAGCAATATGTAACTGGCCATAAATCTGGAAGTAATAGTTATGTTTCATATTTAGTTGCATCTTACCATTTATAAAAGTACACCATTTTTTTACGTTCGGTACATTTTGAGCAGTGTCTTGGGCACGTAGCAATCCGCCTCTTTTGAATAAAAATAATTGGCACATTATGCACTATTCTCTGTAATTAACAACATAAAGTATGACCTTTTAGTTTTATGAAATAAAATATCAAAGCCAAACGACATCGCCAGTCGAAATCTGATTGTCCCTTCTCCATTTCCAGACCAAATGGTTTTTCATTTCGCACATCCATGTCTTTACTTGGTGATACGTGCGGAAGACATGGTACATATACCCTGTTTCATTTCTGTAATTCCAATCCATTTCAAATTTCTAGCGTTTTCAAAGTTAGATTTAGATTACACGTATTAGTTAAATACATATATGATTAATTAGTTAACAGCAAACCAAAGAACAACAATAATCTAATGGGAATAGCACAATAAGGTATTGTTACCGACACGACAAAAATTTAGCAGAAATTATAGAAACGAGACAGAGTATAGCAGCATCTTGCTGGCAGTAGCAGATTTGGAAAAAGCTGATAGCGCAAAGTGTCTAATGTTGTTGCCTTGTCACCATCATAAAGATGAAGAAGTATACGTTCCACTGCCTCAGCGATGGTTAAAACACTGGCATCAGGATCCCTGAAGATAGTTGCAAGTTCATGCAATGCTGGCTTGTTCTGGAACCGAGTGCGGAATTTGATTTTTCCAAAACCGAACAGGGAAGACGTGGTGTCACGCCTACTCAAGGCGTGAAGAACAAGAAGATTCTCAGAACAATATTTCAGAAGTATTACCTCTTCCAGGTTTTCGGAAATAAATGGGGAGATGTTAAGCCAAACTTGTCAAAAGAACTAACAAATCAATGTTCTTCCAGATGATTTTCACAGAATCATATTCTGCAGCGATGAACATAGCGGATATTACAATAAGTACATTAGCGTCTTCTGTTGCCTGCTTCACAGCGAGATTGCCTTGTATGAACGCCTCCTTAACTATTTACTTATTAACCATCTTTGTAACTATCTACCTACTCATGTTGTAGCAAATGTAATGCTCTACAACTTTTAATGAAGACTTTTTCCTCTGTAATGCATTGGTAAAAAGAAGTTATCAAAAAATTAAAAAAAGTCCCGGAATTTTTATGGTTGTTGGTGCCCCACGGCGCTCGAAGAGAGGCGACGAGGTCGCGAACTTGGGTTTTTTTGCTAGGGCACCGACATACAAAACATATCCAAAAATTAGAAGACATAACCTTTTGCAAGCAAAGGCCCCTTTTTCAGCCTCTATTCCCTGAACTGGACTTCCAAATCAGGAAATATATCTGCAGTATCTTGAAGAGAGAAATTTAAAGGCTTTTCCACTATTCCGCGTAGGGATTCATCGTCATTTTTTTCGACTTCCAAATCAGGAGATATATCTTCAAAACTACGCTCTTGTGCACATATTCGCTTGTTAATTCATTATAACTTGTTTCAACATCCAATTCAGGAGATATGCCTCCATTATCACACATATTCACTTGTGGACTGATCATTATTTGCTACTAAGTAATAGATTGATAGCCTGATTATAATGCTACAGGCCAATCTTTGTTCATTATAAAGAAAGTAATAACAGAATTGTAACCCTACTTGTAAATAAGGCGATGGGCATAGTCAAATGATTGATTAATTGAGATTTTTAAATTGATGTTAAATGGTTAAACTGCAATAGTCTCGAATATTTCCCTTTCATTTGCAATAATTTAGCTTAGTGCTGAAGATATGTTACATTTGGAGCATCTAGGAAAATTGCACTTTCTAAGTTGTTACTGGATATGTACAGAACATTTCTGGCCTCCGTACATTATAACTTTCTTAAGATTCATCAGTTTTGTCTGAAAATATTATAAATGTATAGATTTTGAGTCGCTGAATCCAAATTTCATATCGAAAACTTGTTTTGACTGGTTGCAGCTGACAGAACCGCTGTTTAAATGGTGAATTCTTATACAAAATGATGAATTTTTAGTAAAAAATTACGTTTTTGCCATTATTAAAAATTAAATTGCCGATATGAAATTTGGATTAACCGACTCAAAATCTATACATTTATAATATTTTCAGACAAAACTGATGAATCTTAGGAAAGTTATAATGTACGGAAGCCAAAAATGTCAGAAACCTATGTTAAATCCAATTTAAATTTCATCGTCGGTGGGGCACGGGTTAATATGAATATTTTTTAATGAAATGTGACTCATAAATAAATTCATTAATAAAGATTCGATTTCTGGGTTGGAACGCTTATAATTCGGAAGTTGACTTTTTAAGGACTACCCTAATGTATATATTGTAATGATATTAAAAGGTTGAAATGATACCTAAATAAGAAAAACTACAAGAATAATGATATCATTAGAGTTATTGAAGAGCATAAGAACAGACAGTTAGTCAAACAATTAAAGAGAAAATTTTAAATATTCTGAAATTTGTAAGATTAGTTGATTATGTAATAGTTTTTTTTTTTATTGTCCATAGAATTAATTATAGAAGTTTATGAATAGAAAAAGGACAATCGGAGAGAGGTTTGTTGATAAGTTGTGGATAATAATTTTTAAAAAAAGTTTTGTATGTTTTTTTGAATTGAATTTTGTTAATAAGAGTTTTTAGAGAAAAACATTTTATATTGAGTTGAAAAGTTGTTGCGGTTAAAATAATTTTTGAAGATTTGAATTCGAGTTTATGTAGAAGTTATTTAAAAGTATTGATAATAAACAAAGATTAGTGAACGATATTATCGAGTTTATTTTACTGTATGGGTGACGGAGTTAAAAAGGAATCAAGAGGTTGTATTAAATGGAAGGAAGAATAAGTTAGTTATTAAAACGGAGTAACAAGAAATAAAAGCCAGAGAGTTAATGTGAGTGTTACTTATTTTAGACAAGTTGTGATCTTTAAAGAAAAAATTAAAATAAAAAGAAAAACTTTATCGAATGCCAAGACTATAAACTTTAAAATAAATAACAATATATTTCATTTCAAGTCATTATTAGTTTCGAGTTTTTATTTTCTTCATGGACATTCAAACCAATTCGGTCCCGAAAGAAAGAAACAGTTCACAATAATAAAAATTATCTAACATATTTAAAGAAGAGTAACATTATTTAATTTACTTACCTTCTAATACATTTTATTGTGTGGGGGAATAATGGAATCTTTGATATGTGTTGTCCGAATGTCTTTGGTGCGGACTTAAGCAACTGGTGGACCAAACAGCAACGTACTGAAGAAGGTTGTCTTCATTAACAGAGGAAGACCGACTCTACGAAGGGTGTATGGAAGCAAGGAGGTCTGCGGAAAAGGAATAGGAAGTGTAAAGTTAAAAGGTTGTGGTGAAGTGAGGTAAACAAGAATAAAAAAAAGGTGGTAAACAAAAAAAAATAAGTCAAATTTGGAGATATTAAGAACATTTTAATTATTAAAGAAACGAAAATTAAATGTCAAATTGTTTAAAAAAAAATTAACTGTCAGTTTGATTGAAGTTGTCACGTGTTGATCAAGGTGGTCTTATTTAGGTTATCAATCAAATATCAGAAAATCGTTACAAAATATTTATAAACATCAAAAAAATAAAATTAATTCATTGATTCAATTCTCATGTACATGCATATATCACAATATGTAAATACAAAAAAAACGTTCACAATTGTATACTGTCCAACTTTATTTACATATTATTTATGAATTGTATTTTATTATTAATTTTTAATACAAATTTAAAGTGCTGTCAGGCAAATACTGATATTTGACAGTTACAACAAATGAAGAATTTGGTTGTTTGGTTACAGATATTGACTTCTAATCAAGAGATCCGGGTTCGACTACTGCTGCCGGCTACTAATTCTTTTCTATTTTTTTCATTTTTATTTGACATCTCCTTTTTGTAATAATTAACTAGAATAATTTTACTTATAAAAAAACCTAATGTAAAAATTTAAAAAAACTAAAACGTCGCAGAGCGTCCGACAGCGAGGATCAAACACAAGACCTCTAGATTAGAAGTCAGACGCTGCATCCACATGATCACATTATTATATTCTTAGAATTTACCAGTTATGGTAATATTTAAAGTACAGGACCTTACATTTAAAACTTAATAATAAAATGTAATTTATTAAGAATATATAAATAAACTATTAAAAAATCTCAATTGTAAATAAATTTAGTTCCATCGTGGACACTTTTACATATTTGCCACAAAATCAACTGGGAAGATATTAAAAGCTTAATTTGGTATACCTGTAGGTACAATATCTGTACCAGACAGCACCCTGCATCGAAAACACCAATGCTAGAAAACATATTATACGTAACATGTCAGTAAAGTATCACTTTCCTGGCTAGTTACGTAAACTACTATTACCTGAAACTTTAATATTCATTCAGTATTTACAGAACCTTACGAATATTCACTTAACATACGGGGTCTTCCTAATATTATCTTAATATTATTGTTATATTATTATAAGATTGTATGCTGCTTGGATAAGATCCGCTCAAATCATGGCTTATCTTACCTGTTCTACGCATGACAGATGAAATTTTTGAGAGTTCTCAAGAGAACACGAAAAGTGATTGGAGATGCAATAGCTATATCAATGAAAAATGTTCGTATCTAAATCACTTAATATCAGATAGTATTTGCTTGTGAAACTGCTAAGTTCCTATACTGTTCTGTGCAATTTTTTTAAGAGAAATCATCACTTCAACATTCCAGACACAGACAATTTTGCTGAAGTGGACCTAGACGAAGAAAAGAAACTAGAAAATTAAAACTACATTTACAACTTTTACCAACAAATAATCTATATTGTACAGTGGTGGCAATCCGTCTTCAACTGCGAATTGCGTACAAGGGTAAGTCAGAGAGTTCATGTTAGATAACATGCGGTTTCTCAAGAAGTACATTGGGTGGAGAAGATTTTCAAATCTTAAAAATTGGTTTCTGTTTATACAACTATGCGTTATTGCGAAGGTCCGTCGCTTTACCTCTAGGCCCTTGCTCAGTCTCTTTGTGGCTTCGCACGGGGCTGACCCCTGCGGCGTGGCTTTGCCGCGCCGGCGGCTTTCCGACTATTTAAGCCTCTTGGACTAAAAAAGTGTGACTGTCTTCGGCTTTCGGTGGTTACCGGTCGAGCTTGCTTTCGTACACGGACGCGTAACGCACGGTCCTCGAACACGCCAACATTTAACGTATCCGAACTATTACAGCTTGGGCTTCGCCCTCGTTCCGGCCGCCTTTAGCGGTGCTGGCTCGTCCTCATCGTCTCGGCCTTCGCCTGTAACAGTGTCACTGTAACACACACGGCTTCCAAGACGGTTCCTAATAGTGAAAACTTTTTGCATTTACATATTTGCTGTAAAATCAAATGGGAAGATAATAAAAACATACTTAAGAATCATCAATTAACATTGAATTTTATATAGTCATATGTACATCCTGGCGAGTCGCCACACTGTTTGTGCAAGACCCAAAACTGATTGACAGATAAATTCTCAAACATCAGAAAATGTTGGTTTTGATGAAAATATTTTCAGAATTTATAATACAGATTTTCATTGGTAAGAGGCCTACGATTTCACAGCCATATTATTAAATGTAAACAAAATTGGAGGGGTCACCTACATTTTTACCCCAACAGTGTAGCTCCAGATGTGTCTTAAAAGCAAAATAAATTTTCCTTTTGCAATATGGCATGAAAAGTGATATTGGGAGTTTCGGTATCGGAATCTAAAGATTTTATTTATATCGAAGATCGCGCCTACTCTAAATTGACATTTAGCGAACACCATCATGCGTTGTCACAAATTAGTTAAATTCATAGTTATTAAAATCTGTTTAATTAAAATACCAACTAATTAAGTTATGTATCAATACTTGCGTTTGCTGCTGGCATATTAAGCTGAAAATCTTTTGAGAAACTTTTTAAATCCGCCAAACTTTCAATTTAGCTATTGTTCAATCTGAAGAGCTTGCTAACGAGAAATATGTACCTATAAAAACAAAATTTGTTGATTAATTATAAAAAATATTTTCGTTTATTTCTGCATGAGTTTTAAATTTAAAATTCAAAACAAACTGTATTTTCGGGAGTTATTCTAAAAGAAATTCATTTTATATTCTCAAAATTACCACTGCTATAGATCACATGACTACTACTTTATGTTTTTGATTTAAAACAAACTTAAAATGAAAAATAAATTAGCTGAATCCTTATTGAGGTTCACATCTAAGATCCGATATTTCTCGAAGGATAAATCTGTAATAGACCGTGACTATCACTTTATTATGGTGGCTACCACAAGACTAAGCTTTTGTAGCTATCATTTTCATCACCCTTAACCCTGTCATATAAGTTTCCGTTATCTTCCTCATCCTTACACCCTCTCCTTAGGGTTTCCTCCCGCCACCACTCGAACAAACCGTCGTCTGAATGTTCTCTGCCACCGTGAACGATCTATACACAATACCACTCGAGGGGTGTCTTTGTTTGACTAAATGTTACAATTTAGAAGTTGCCAAGTTGTTTGCTGGGTGAGGTTTCTATTATTGCCTTTATTAAATTGAAGTTGCCATTTGCGCCTTCATTGTCTGAGAAGTCTTATAAACTATTGAATAATAACGTTTTCATTGTGTGAATTTGTTCGCTTATTACGTCATCCGTGCAAATAATAAATATAAACGGCACAGTAGAATGGGTTTCCCTCACCGATTTAGCTTTATATGTGATATTCAAGAAAATCATTATTTATTCAGCAGATTTCCACATTAAACCCAAAATGCAAATTAAAGCAACATTAACGCTTTTTAAAATATTAAACACGTGTCTTCTAAATTGCGGCGTAGATGTTTTTGTAGGAAGAATTATATTTTAGGTAGTTTAAGTGAAAGATGGGATTCGTAATAAGCACTTATAAAACAATAGGGTGTCGCTATACGGGTTGAAGTTAACGCAGAATAATGAATAGCCCACATTAGTCCGGGTAAGTCCGGGCTCCAGGCGGGCAAAGTCCGGATTAGCGACCACTAATCGGGCGGTTAATCGATGTCGTCTCCGACAAGCGAATTGTTCTGACTACTCTAACAAACTTAATTTCCTGAAACTCCCGAATTTCCTTACAAAATGAGTACGTAAAATCGAATTCTGTGCGAGAGGATAATTTGTGATTGACAATTTTCTAATTTCTCGTTTGAAATTAAAAGAAACTGTGCGTCTCTTGGTTGAGATTTATGCCCGAGTTACTCTAACTGCCCCCTGGACGATACCTGATGGGAGGGAATGTGTCCAGCGTCCACGGGGAAGTGTTAGTGAGCTTGATTCATGCAGGGATCAGCCCCTAATGGAATGCTTACGGCCCGGTCAGCAATTGTCCAAGTTTTTGTGGTAGGATGTAGTATAATGCGAAAAGGGGCAGTGATTTATTTCTTTTGAAAAGAAGAATTGATCTTGAAGTATATCTAATGCATTTTAAACTTTTAAATTACGCCCAAAAGGGTTGAAGGGAATTTCAGATTTATTCCAATTTAATGCTTCTTTAGATTAGCCCTTAATTCAAAGAATACATAAATAGTTTTCTCTTTTTATCGTGAAAATACTTCCGTAGTAATAAGTTACTAGTTTGACGCAGCGAAATTTTTCTTTAAATCACAAATCGTATATTACGTAGGAAAAATTCTCTTAAATCATTTTAACTTGGAGTGTAAATCATTTTTTAGTAACTTACAGCGCCTGCAGTCCAACTTTATTATCCTTTTTTTGTATTACGAAGGATTCGTGCTTGCTTTATAGGCTATTGTGAGTCACATTATTGGTACAAATTGCAAGAAAACATGTGAAATATAAATATAATGCGCAATCTGTCCACATTTACTAAAATCCCTGCTATTATAGCGAGACACACGACTACAACGTCGAGCACTTTGTCTTAATTTCTTACCGAAATAATAACTTTACACGCCCCTTATTTGGTGTCTGATACCGGGAACAAAGCAAAGATGGGGAATTTATTTGTTTGTTGATCAGAAATGTAGATACTACGCTCTAATCAGTTATTTCTTTTAATGTTCTGTTACTGTTACTTTCGTATACAACTAAGGGAGTTTATTAATGGGACGATAAATTATTATTATTATTACTCTAAATTAGATTTATAAATTCTCTTCGGATTTCGTCTGTGTTATATTCCCAATTTTGTTAGAAAACTCTCTTATAGAGTTGGTTGCTATTTGTTTAGAATAGGTGCATCCCTTTTATAACTTTCGTTTACTTTCCCTTCATGTATTCCAGGAGTGTGTCTTTTCCCCTTTGTATATCTTGTATTTGATACGTTTCCCCGGTGTTTAGAATTGCTTTAGAATGTCACTACTGAGTAACCTTCTGCTACGAGCAAGGTGTTGCTTACTTACCTCTTACCCCTTATGAAGAGTCGTACTGGTATACTACCGGTCACTCACTGTTTTCTTTCAGTGTTGAACGACTGTGATCCCAGGTGCAAGACCAGACACGAAAAAGCAAAGTTCTTATGCGATCATTATGCGAAAATAAGCAACTTGACCCCGAAAAAAAGAATTGTTTACTAGAAATTCCGATTTTACCGACCTTGGGCGTAATCTGGCCCTAAAAGAAACAAACACAGAAAATAGCCCGGGTTTAGATAAAATATACCCTGAGTTCCTGAAGCATTTCCGTTTTGGCTTTCATAAACCTCATTGGGAAGTCGCACTATTAGTGCGAATGGGGTAAGGCGGACGTTATTCCTATTCCCAAGAAGGGCAAGGAACCAAACACGGCGTCAAGCTTTTGGTCCATATCGTTAACAAGCGTATTCCTCAAAGTATATGAGAGAATGTTGGTGCGCAGGCTACAAGTAGTAATTGAGAGGAACAAGCTAATATCAAACAGGCAAGTAGACTTAAGAAGACAGAGGAACAATAGAGCAAGTTGCCAAGAGACTAAGGACGGCTTTCACCGCAAGCAGAGCGCTTTGACTGTATTCATCGATTTTAGGACTGCCTTTGGCCGGGTATGGAAGAAAAAACTATTTAGTAAACTACAACACCTCTGCCTCAAAAGAAATATGTACAGAGCTATCGCCTTTTTCATCTCACAGGGGTATATACGCGTAAAGTATGGCGAAGCCCTCTCTCAGTACAGGCAGACCAGTAAAGGACTGCCTTAAGGATCTGTCTTCACTCATGTTCTTTTTAATCTAATGATCAACGATGTCATTGTTGCAGTTCAGAATATCCCTGGTATGCAAACTCTAGTCATTTGGGCTACCAGCAGTAAGATAAAGGCGTTAGAGATTATCATATAAGAAACCTTAGTCCAACTTTCATTTTGGGCTAATGAAAATCAACTAGTCGTCAACCCAGAAAAATCGTAATTTTAACTGTCTTCACTATTCACAAAGCAACGAAAAAGACTATTTTTACTTTACGAGTCCAATCACCTAAATGAAACGAAAGCCGCTACTTATTTAGGAGTTCTGCTTGATACTAAGTTGCAGTGGTCAAAGCACGTCGATCAGCTAGCACAGAATGGAAGTAAGCAAATGATATTATTGAGTACCAAGCAGGAACAAAATGGAAAGTCACAAAAAACACCCTGATGCAAACTTACATCGCGTATGTAAGATCCGCTATGGAGTATGAGAACGAACTGATTGCCACAGCCTCCAAGTTAACTCTGGAGAAGCTAGATAGAACTTAACACCAAGCCCTGAGGTGTATAATTGAAAGTCCCAGCTCTACCCCTATTAACGCAATGGAGTTGCAAACCGATGTAGATCCCCTGTTGGTAAGAAGAGACCCGGCAGTAATAAGTCTAAATAAAAAGGTAAATCCCCCGGAGATGAACTACTAGAAAAACTATGAGCCGCCGAAACAGCGATTGAATACACAGAAATCGTCTGTAAAAGCGTCCGAGCTTGTAGAGGCATAAAGAGAGAAGACCTTTTCCAAGATATGTAGTTAGGGATATTTTGGTGCGTCACATCCTTAAGGCAAGGTTGGACTTGATAGAGCCGATAAATAAAATTAAAACGCCACCAACCATGGAAAGAGCCATTGCACTGGGAACCATTCATGAAAGAACCCAATCACAGAGTGAATCTACGTGTATACCGATGGCTTGGGGCTTGATACTCGTGGTAATGGGGGGTACAGGAGTCCACACAGAAAAGTTCCAGATCTGCTAGGCAGTCGGAGTATCGAATTTTTAAGAAGAGGTGAACGCTGTTTTTCTATTCTGACTTTCACGTCTCTGGAAGATAACTGTTCAACGCTGGATGTTCGTCGCAGTCAGCAACTGATGTCACAGTTGATAAGGTTTGGGTAGACTATCTGCCTACAGTAGATCCCCAGTTATTATAAAATCAGGGGAAACGAGGAAGCTGAAAGGCTGGCAATGGAGAGCACTGAGAAGCAGCAACCTCAGATACCCTTGGAACTCAGCACAGCAAAAAAGCTTCTAAAAGGAGCACTAAGGAGTGAGGTAAAAGGTGAGGGCAAGCAGTGGTCCTCCCTGTTAGAGCTCAGTGTCTACCTGCCTCATGACCTTCCCAGAAACGTAACCGTGGCCTGTTTCAGACTGCACACAGAGCACGACACTTGTAGGCACACTTCCATAGAATAGGCGTCGTCGACGACACTCCTTCATGCGTGCTGTGACTGGTGCCTACCTCAACGACTGTGAAGCGCTTACATAATTATGACAGCCAGAACGGCATGATCGACAATACAGTAATACTAGTAAAATTTATTGGGCTGCTCGCCGTCAAATGATGATCTGTCAATAGGGTAAATGGCGGGGTGTTGTTAAAAAAAACTACCTGTCAATCAGTTAAGACATTTAGTTGCTTATTTGCTAAACAGAGTTAGAGCCAGTTTCTAAAAAACTGTTCTATGAATTGTGTTATGATGAAGTGCCAGGACAGGGAGTTTTATCAATTATCCCTAGAGGTGGAAAATTTAGAGATGCTGATAGAAGAAAGTTGTGGCAACGGTGTCTCCAAGGTTGGCATCACGCATCCAAGGTTTATTCTGGTCTTCAATGTCCTTGACGGTCGAATTCAAGGGGTTTTACAGGCCTTCAATCCATCCAATTTCTAGAAGCAAGTGACCTTGTTGAACGTTGCTTTTGTAGCTCGTCAGATTGCTCCTTTGAAGACCAGCTAGTCTATTTGAGAGGCAGAGGATCAACGGTCTGAAACAGTCCTGGTCGAAGTTCACCCAGTGCTAAAAGAAAGTGTGGAATCGGACTCTTCTTTGTTGGTTCTAAGTGATCAAGTCGTTCTCATTAACTTTTCAGCGTCGAAGATTTTTAAACCAGAAGTCGTACGCCAAAAATTCTCTTCTTGCAACAAAAATTAAAAACTATAATCCAAACGGCGCCGGCGGCTTAAAAGAACAAAAGTCTGATTCAAGAAAACTGAGAAAGAATGGTTTACGAGTTTTCCTGTTGTAAAAAACAATTAGAATAACGTTCATAAAGGTATTTATTAAATTTTAGATTTAATAGGATTGCAGTGTGAGGCTCTTCAGTTGTTTATTGTGAATCCTGTAACGTCCGAATTAAATTGATATTACTTAAAAGTTCATTGAACTTAATTGGCGTGAATTGTTTACAAAATTTACAAAGGTTTAGACATTGCTTAGCAAAAAGAAAAATAATAAGAGCCAAAAAAAACAATGCCAACCAAAAGGAAAATATGAACGAAAAAACAAATAATAAGAACTAAAAAAAAATAATATGTACCAAAAGAAAAATAATACGAACTAAAAGAAAAATAATCAAAAGAGAGAAAAAAAAACCTTAGTAAATTAACCTTTGATTTTTCTAAAAATTAAATATTGTTTCTTCAAACAAAGACAAGAGACTAAGGTTCCCAACTGTCCGGGTTTAATCAGGAAAATCCAGTTTCACAAGAGCCTTATCCGGAGCCTGGGAAAACCCTTTTAATGTCCGGATCACGTCGAGGAATACTAATAAATTTCAAAGTGTCCTTTAACCCGTTGATAATTTAATAAGTGCGTTCAGCTTAGTGCCGTCCCTAGGATATGAGTCACCCTTGCGCAAGATCATATTCGCCGCCGCTTTCTATTTTTCAAATATCAGTTGTTAACGTATGTCCTGAAAGTTTTGTCACAGTTTTCGATATTTAATATTTATGTACTACATTAATCTAATTTGTATCATCAGTATACACTGTAACATACTTACTGAGCACAAAAATATTAATTAAAATTAATGTTAACGGTCAATTCTCTTAATAGTCTTCTAACGCTCTCCATCTGCTCTTAAACGATGGCAAAATTTATTTCTGCTAACTTTTAAAAAACTCTACGCCTTAATTGCTTTTTATCTTGAGCCTCTCATTTGTTATCATAAACTTTTCTCAACAGAATTGTCCGAAAGTTTTTGAAGGGTTATCACTTTTAGGCCCAAAAGCTGTGTTGCCCTCTGGCATAATGCCAAGTTTGGCCAAAACATTGTATCATGCTGAGAATGACGTGCGTTTGAGAAATCAATCCATTTCAATAAACATTTAGGAGTATAACTTTTTCTATTTATTGCTTAACCCCTAACTAACTTTGCATACAGTCAAAAAACCCCAGTTGTTGAAATTACACACCATACTAATACTTTGTTGTAATATTTTGTTTTTCTTTTAAATTTCATGTTATTTGGGCAATCATCAATATTGCCAGAGCAATAGTAGTAGTAGTAGTTGGGAAGGCTAAAGTCCAACAATCACCTATATAACCATTCTCCCAGAAAGCATAAAGACGTTTCATTGCCATTCCTCTACATTTATGAACGACAGGTGCTTTCTTAAGATGCAATAGCCTATGGGGGTCCCAATTAGAAGACTTAGTTTCCTCTGTCTCTTGCCTATTAGCTAGTCTAACTTTGACAAATTAAAGCCGGTTACATGGTCTTTTTTCTGTCGATAGCCACTGCTTCTTATCTAGCTTACCTTTTGAGTCTCGTACGCCTATGCGTTTAGGACCAACGAGATCTGTTGTCTTAATATTCCTGGAAAAGAATCTGGTCCTAAGTAGGTGTTTTCGGCTCCGAGTCTGGTGAGTTTATTATTTGCTTTGTCATCCTCGCATATTCTCTGTACGCCACCGATACAATGACATAAACTTTAGCCTGAAAAACTATGGTAAATTTTCTGCTAATAATTCCCCTTTTACTCTCCTTCTGTTTTTAAATTGGGATTACTTCTTAAGAAGCCTTAACCGATTGTCGGCTTGTAAGTAGATAAAGAAACTTTTTTTTCACAACTTTTCTACTCTGGCATGGCCGGTGTTAAATTCATTTCCAGGCCATAACTCTACATTCCGAAATCTGAGGTGGGCCACTATTTCTTTCTTTCTTATCCAAGTTGGGAGATCTGGCGGCCCTAATGAAACCTCGACTGCAATGGTAAAGGTCATCTTGACTGCGCCAGTTGGCTGGGCCAGCCTTTGGGCGGTGGTAGCGCGCTCTGCACTGGATCACCACATCACTAAACCATACAGTACTCTAGGTTTGATAATTATCGTGTGGATCTAATAGGCTATCTAAAGCTTGATTCCTCAAAGCCTACTTGACAGAGCTGCAACAGTGTCGCTGACGACGTGTGACTTTTAGCTTAATCTCTTCTAAGGTCTACCGTGCAATATGAATTCCCTTAAACGATCCATTTTCTTTTTGTTTTTGGTAAAGAGAATTATCTCAGTCTTAAATGGATTGACAACAGGCCATTTTTATTACATAATCTTTCTATGATCCTGCAGGCCACTTGCATTCTGTCTCTGGCTTGTCGTCTGCATTAATTCTCCGTCACTGAGATCTTTGAAATTGTCCGGATTAAGATGACTGAATTCTACAGGAGACTAACAAAGCCAAGTCTAGTTTTCTGTAAACGTTTAATTGTGAATTGTTGAAAAGTCAAATTAGATTAATGCCAGAAACCAAGGATTTTATAAATTGGTCAAGCCCAACCCTAAAACAACATTTTGCAGGTCAACTAAAAATTAAGTTTGTTGTATAAACCCAAGGGGCGCTCTGTAAATAGAACGGAAGGGATGACTGTCGTTAATCTTCGTGTTTGGTTGGGTGATGGAGCGGCCACTCCTGCAAACGTTGCCACCTTGTTCTACATTAATTTTGGTCCTTACAGGCTTTGTCATGTTCAGCATGTTTGAATTTTTTTTGATTTAGCATTCGGTTGCGCGTGATATTGCAGTTATCTAGTCAAGGTTAATTGTTGTTTGCACTTATCCCTTAAACTGAAGTTTTTCTTTCGTTGGTATTCTTTCTATTAAAGAATTGATAAACTCTACCCTGTCCTGTTTTTGTTGTTTTGTTTGTTTTTCCTATGGCTTTTTTAGGTTTTGTTAAATCATAAGTTTAGTTATTTAACTCGGGTGATTTGAATGGTAACTCTTGTAATAGTTGTGCTGAGTATGAGTATTAATTTTTTTTTGGGATTTGTTTTTAGCATGAGCAGTGTTGGCTCGTTAAGAGAATCGAAGATGAGTGTGAGGCTGAGCGATCAGGCTGTGGCTGAGTCGTTAATTTGTACTGTCGACCGAGTTGGATAAGTTTTTGTAGTTTGCTTCTGATTCTAGTAGTGTCGCTCACCGCGAAATAAAGTTAGGCCAAGGCTGGATAGATTAGCATGCTATTGTATAATCGTCGATTGTCTCATGAGGTTGTGAGTTGTTTCGTTGTACGTTGTTATAGGGTTTCAGAGTTTTACCAGTTGCTAAGTTTTATTTGTGAATTGGAAGATTGCCAATCCGAAGTATAGCGTCTGTTAGATCTATTTTTGGATTTCAGATAGTTTTTAAAGTTTAGTTCTTTAATCTTTGTTTGTTTCAGCGTGACCAGAAGTAAGAGAGGATTTTCTAGGTCCTGGAGATGGTGCCGTGGCTTAGGATTTTGGGGATTCTGATTATGGGTCTATTATAGGATTAGTTGGTTGAAAATGGGTGTGGCTACTGTTGTTTTGGCAATAACTTCCAACTTAGAATTAGAAAGTAAAAATTTAATATTTGTAACTTTGCAGTGGCTTTGTCTGAACTTAATTTGTGAAATGCGAAAAGATGTGCGAGTTTAAAATAAAATATAAAATCGGGAAAATCGTTGACAATCTTGTAAATATTCATAAATATGCTTTTAAATTACATTTTTGAATATGTTTTGTATGCTACTTTTTAATATTATTCATAAATTGCCATTTTATTAATTTTGCTTACGGCAGAAATGGAATTAGTCAAGGTATATAAATCTTGAAATAAATTTTAATTTATACGAAATAATAAATTATCGGTTTTTCCTGATAAATATTTAACAAACTTTTGTGGCATTTTTTATAAGTATTTTAATAAATATTGTTTGGTTAACATTTGTCATATTAGCATATCTAATAATAATTTCGTTTGATTAATTAAGGAGTTTTTAGTGACAAATTCTTAAAAAAGATACTAGCACAAGTATTAATAGTAAATGTTGTGCATAAAATAACACAACAAGCACATGGCAGTTAGACTTACAAAAGGCTTTAAAACGATTATTTTACTTTTATTCCTGTAGAAAATTTCATTTTGATTTTGTCCTCAAATAGTGAAAAAAACGAAAGATTTTAAATTAAAGGCACTGTATCTATAGTAAACGGTGGATTTATAAGAAAAATATTCTGTGAAAAAGTGGAGTTAATTTCTGCAGAGCAATGCCATGCAAATATTACATCCTGTTGTTAAGGCATTTAGAAAAAAACCATATGCAAAGGTCGTTGAATTGGAAGCTTTGAAAAACTTAGTGTTACTAAAAAATGATGTAAGAGCGGCTTTTTTGTTAAATTAATTCAGAAAATAAAAAATTTTTTAATCCTTTAGTGGCGTACTTATTTTCAAGAGCATTACACGCCGGTAAGAGTTTTTTTAACACCCTGTATATAATTTATTTCTGACTAAAATTGTCGTTTGGTTTGAACTTCACAGTTATATCAAAAAATGTACAGTTTGTGATTCTTTTACTTTCAAATTAAGAATTTTGCGTTTTTTCTCAATACAATCACTAAAAGTCATTTATGCAAAAATGCTTTCCTATTTTGCGCCGCCATCTTTACCTTGAGTAATTCTGTACCTTTTGCATAACCCTATACGCGAGAATTTAAAGTTAATTTGGCAACACTGGGTATTACGTGATTTTAGCGTTACCCGAATGTTTGCGGCAGATACCGATGAGTCTCGAACATCTTAGATTGAAAATACGCGACTATAAAGGCGTCTGCTTGTAAGTTGTTAGTTGTTCCATTACAACTGTGTTACGTGAAAGACTTTGTCACTTAAAGTTCCAACACTGAGAGAAAATTGTACATTTATGTACACGTGTAGTAAATACGGATAAAGGCAATTTTAATCAGAGACAAACGTAAGCTTCAAGACCAAGAAGCTTCTACTTTATAAACAACGCTCAGTGCTAGTGCTAATCCTATTATAGAATCAAAAACACAAAAATTGCCCAAACGGACTTCGTTTCTACAGACACTGAAATAAGTGGTGAAGAAAAACCTCAATGCGTTATTTGTTTCAGAACTTTGGCTGCAGACAGCATGAAACCGAATAAATTAAAGAGGCATTGAAAAACCATGCAGAAAGAATATATTCTCGCAGTAAATAAAAGAGCTTTATTGGCATCGTACAAAGTGGCTTATAAATGGAAAACCGGATAAAAGTGTTGCAAATTTATTACTGAATAAAAAGAGAACAGCAAATGCTACAAACTTGATATTTGAAAATGTTTATAAGTAATCTCCATTCTGTTTGATGACACGTTTCCATCGGTCCAGCATCATGCTTACGCCACGAAAGATCCTCTCAGCTATACCCTCTTTGCAAAACAATTGAAGTCACAGGGCTGTAGGTCGGGGTTGTAGGGCGGTTGAACCCAAGTGTCCACATCGTTTTCAACAAGCCATTTCGTAATTACATCAGCCATATGTGGACGAGCATTGTCGTGGGCAATCATGACATGTCAGTAATCGCGTGCGATCATCTAGTTCGGAACATTGGCTTCCAGGAAGTCCCTATACACTTTTTTGGTGCAAGATTTTCCTTCTTCCAGGAACTGCCAGAAAGCGATGCCTTCGAAATCCATGGCCTTGATGAGCATTCACTTGGGGTCGTGTATGCCCTGGGCGACAACTTCGGGCGGCTGCTCATCTGCCTGTACCCAAGCACGCGTTCGGTCCTGTTTGGGCTGGGTGTACAGGCTGACCCAAAACTCGTCAATAGCCAATGTGCGTTTGATGAGTCTTGAATTGTGATAATGGCGAAAGAGATTATGTCAACAGGTTATGTCGACAGCCATCAATTCGAGCTTGAACTTGATCTTCGTGGGGTATCCACTTGCACGACAACTTGCGCATTTTCAATTTTTTGGTTATAATTTCGTACACAGTAGTCTTCAGCAGGTTAAGTCGGCGTGCAATTTCTCTCACATTCCATACTTTTGATTTCTTGAAGAGCTTTTTGATTTGATCAATCTTGATGTCTTTTTGAGGGTCAACATGATGTGCACCGCCACGACCTTCTCCGACGTCATATCGTCCTTTGTTGATTTTTTGCACCCACCTTTCTATGGTTCTTATAATGGGGATGCAACTGAGATGGGCATTTCCGGCAACACAATGGCGTCCACGCCAAATGAAAAATTTGAATTTTCCCTCTCGTGGTTTTAATTTGCCAAAGCACCACCAGACTCCTCCACAAGTCGATTCTGCCATATTTGTTGCTGTCTTTTACTACAAGGCTCTCCTTTCTAAAGGTTTAATGTTTTGTGGTTCTTACATGGAAGTCACGTCCATTTAATGACTTCTTTAAGTCGCAATGGATTAGTTTCACTTATATTTTGAATTTCCAGGTGTTTATTTAGGCCGGTCAATTACATTTTATATATGTAATATCTCTTCCCTCGTGTATTCTCTACTGAATTTCTTTATTAAGAGGAGGAGTGCATTTGGATATGCTTATAGCTCCCATTAGCATGATTCTGGCAATATCTTAAGATTCATCTCCGCATCAGTGAACCCTGTCCTCATTTATTTATTTTTTTATCTTAATTATTTAACTCCTAGTCTATCATATCATCGGTCTTAACAGTTTTTTTCTCTCCATGCGTTTCTAATATAACCTTCATATTTGGTTTTCCTTCTTTATGTAGGGGTCCTTTATAATTTTTCATTTTTGAAAATCTCTACTATTGACAAATTCTTTAATAATGTTACTCCGTTTCGGTTCCAAAATCACCCGGATTGGTTTTGAGTTTTCCGGTCTTCAAGTCGGACAAGTTTCGGTGAAGGTCTTTTAATGTCAACGGACGCAATGCTTTAAACAGCCTCTTAGTACAAAACTTTCTACCTCCTACTGTCATTTGGAAAAACTGCAGACGTCTAAGAGACCTGGTGGACGAACGATAGATGCGTGTGACCTTGATGTCAAGTGCCTTACAGAATTGGTGTAGAGTTTTCTGTTTGCGAAACGTTTGGTGGGTGATTTTACAAGTAGGCTAAATTTTAAGACCGGCCCCGATTCCTAGGGGATAAGTTTGAGTTCTTTCACCATTCCGAAGGTTAATTTCTGTTGTTTTCTATCAGGGATTTGGCTTCTTTGGGGCGTGCAGGTTTGGATGTCTATGTCCGCACTGAGGTCATCCGTACTTTTCTTCCGCTGTTGGCAAGGACATTTCCCGTGTTCTTCCCCAACAGAGCACCTATGAGATCTTCAGACACTTTCTTCAGCTCTAACAAGATGTTTTTCTGCATCGTTTTTTTTTTAATTTGTTATGCTAACTCTTGTTACACTTATTTGATGCTCTTCCCTTTTGTTATAGATCCTTCTATTCAACACAAGCACTGTCCATTCCCTATGTGCTTTCATGTCGTTATACACTTATAACTCGCAGTGGGTGAAGTTGTTTGGGTAACGATAGCGGCTCGGCCTTTGTAGATTAAACTGAGGTCTATTTGGCAGACGTTATCAGCAACCGATCTGCAAGTTGTTTCTCTAAAAAGTATCAATACAGTTTTTGCTTAGATAGGAACAGGGTATCTCTTCTTGGAGAATGATTTCATGCATATCCAATTTAAGAGTGGCCCTGTACGCGTGCAGAGTTAGTTTATGGCTGCTTGTATAATAACATTCTCCCAGGCGTGTGCGTTCTTGGAGTATGTTGCACCTTTGTATTTGGCATCGTCTGAGACATGTCCTAGGAGTGTTCTGAGCAATCGAATGATTCCATTCGTGACCAGGTTCCGTATTACCGAATTGTGCATCGTCGTTATTTTAAAGTGGTGGGCTTCTTGACAGCTTTAGATCCTCAGTGTATGGATAAAAAATGATATGCCGGCTGCAGCTGGTGATGAATGACTGTGCATGCGTCAGTGTTCAATGAGGCGAAGAACTTTTACTAGGCAGACTTGCTGACAGTTAAAGTCCTTTTTGCGTAGAACTGTTACCGTAGCGTTTTCATTTTTATATTCTGATTATCGTTGCTAGCATGGTGCATGTATTAATGGTAATAATGGTTTGGTCAATGTTACGAGGAGTGCTAGTAGCAAAAGCACCTGCTAAGAACAACATTGAAATACCCGTGGCAGTAATGAACATCAATTCAGCCCCAATCTATCAGCAAAGACCTGGATAGGAAATATTTTGGTATGAGATAAGCAAGAATTAAAAGAAATGGATCTGGTGAAGTGACCAGGTTATAAGTATTTAGAAAGCAGTATAGAAGAATACAAGAGGTTCACGTTTGAGTGCAATGCTCGAGCACGAACATCTTATTGCATCCTCAATGCGCAGAAAGAGCCAGGATATAAATAAGTAAAATTATTATAACGACTATAAGTCCCTGCAAGTTACACACCAAGCAAACCGGCTAGATTTAATTTCGTTAAGAAGCTTAAAGAACCTTAAACATCAACGTTCCTTTTAAAACTCAAGAGAACATTGCAGAGGCCGTAGAACACTTAGATTTGGAAAGTAATACCTGTCCCTAATGCACAACATCACAAGTTAATTTGTTTCACAAAAGTCAGGCAAAAAATAAAAAAAAGGAGAATTTAGGAAACGATAGCAAAATACCAGACATCATGAAGACAAAACAAAACAAAAAAATCCACAAAAGAACTGCACAGAATATTAAAAAATGAAAAAAACCAAGAAATTAAAGAGTACCTGAGAAATCTCACACCTACTGAAACAACGGAATACTCTTTATGGAAAGTTATTCGTAAACTCAACCAACATACTAACACCCCATTACCAATACGCCAAACAAAACCAACACTTTCGCTACTCACTAAACAACAGTGTTTACTCTCAACACCAGAAGCTTAAGTAAAAAGTAGGATAAACATATTTACAGAAAACTTAACGAAATGCATCAAATGGAACTGCCTGTCAAAAGATTTTCGAAAAGTGAAAACAAGAAAGTTATCTTGGAAAATTTAAATTCCAGAATATCACTTAATTACTGGTCAAATGCTGAAAGAATTGCCAGATATTGCACTAGCAATATGGCATACCTCCTTGACGCCGTGCTAAAAACTAGTTTTTGTTCACCACAATGGAATGTATCCGAAATTATCATGCTACTCAAGCCAGGCAAAAATCCAGAAAGTGCTCATCCTACAGACCTTCTTTCTAGGCATGCATCTAAATAGCAGACTAACTTGATGAAAACAGATATTCTCCAAAAGGAAGCAGTTAGGACTAAAATTCAGCAAAATGCACTGGTTATTAGGTCACAGATTAAAAGTAAGCATGGAAAATAAAGTCCTACTCTGCAAAAGTATTATAAGACCGATTTGGTGATACGGTATCCAGCTAGGGCTGCCTTTAATGGTAACATAGAAATACTGCAACAGTTTTAATTTAAAACGCTAAGAACGATCGTCAATGCGCCATGGTATGTTACTAATGACACGTTACATCACGTCAGGTAAAAGAGATAATTAAAAAATGTAAAAACAAATACAGTGACAGACTGAACTTCCTTTACAGCAAACTTTATGAGACAAGGAAGGATAACACGCAGGCTCAAATGGAGACAAGACAAGAAAGCACGATATTACTAGGAGATTTTAATGCGCGAGTGAGAAACGATATCAGCCTTGGTATCAAAGATTCGGTGATGAGGTGAGCAGCGAGAGTGGAAAGGGACTAATACAGTTTTGTGCGTTGAATAAATTACGGATAAACAACACGTTCTATAAGCACGGTTTACAACATAAGATAACCTGATCTGATAGCAGAGGACTACAGTCAGTGATTGACTATGTTTTATCAAGCAAACACATACATCCCAAAGAAATTTTAGATGTAAGTCTACTATCATCTGATAACGTTGGCTTGGATCATTGACTAATGCTTTGTAAACTGAGATGAGATGCAAAGCCAATGAAGGTCAAACCGGTATACAAAGAAAAATTTAACATAGAAAGTTGGGCACACCCCATAAAACGATCTCTACATGAAAGAAGATTGGAGCAGAAACTCGACGACTTCAGTAACGTGCAGGAGATACAAGACGTAAATTGTTCTTGGAGCGAAATTGAAGAATAGGCTATAGGTAAACGAATGACTAACCTAAATAAACGGAACTCAGCGACTCCCGGGTTTGACGAAGAGATCAGAAAGTTAGCAGCAGAGAAAAAGAAAGCCTTTATAAAATGTAAGACACAGAAAGCAAATCAGAGAATTGGAGAAATAAAGAGAAAATGTTGGGAAAGGTACATAAGCGAAATGGAGCATGATTTGTATGGTGCACAGAAGCAAATATGGAGATTGCTACAAAACCAGAAAAAAAAAACATGTAAAACTGTAAAAATCAATAACGTAGAGAGTAAAGAATTGAGAGCTGTGTTGTTGTGAAGAAGGCCAAACAGTAAAGATCGATCGTAGTAACAATACAAACGACAAACCTATAAGTGTACGTAGATATAAATGAAATACAAAGTTCAATAAAGAAAATGCAAAACAGAAAGTCTCCAGGACCGGATGGAATCAGCAATGAACTAATCAAATATGACGGAAAGACATTAATAGTACAGTTAAACAAAATATTTAACAAAATGTTACAAGACAGACGTGTACCAAATAAATAGAAGGATATAAGAAGGGAGACCGCAAAGACACGAGAAACTATCGAGGGATATCATTACTAAATGCAGCTCTGAAACTATTTACTGCTGTGATCAAAAGCAAATTAGAAAAAAAACATAGACATAGTAAAAGAACAATAAGAGTTTCGGAGAAACAGAAGCATGATAGATGCAATCTTCATTATGCGGCAACTTATTGAGAAGGCTATTGAATATGACAGGCTCTTTTATGTATGCTTCGTCGAACTAAAAAAGCCTTTGATAGAGTGAGAAAGGAAAATGTAATAAATCTTACAGGAAAACCACATCAAAGACATAATACACGAGTTAAACACAGATGGAAAAACCGCAGTATGCACATTTTATGGATAATCTGAGAAGATCTCAATAAATAAAGACGTGAGACAAGGGGACTCTCTAGCCTCTTCCTGTTCAACTTAATAATAAACAAAATAATTGAGAATCTAAAACAGCTGAACGAATACATTGTGGGAGATTCTAAAGTGAACGTAGTCTGCTATGCCAATGACGCTATGTCGAAGACGTATTTAAAATAGCAGTATCACGAGATAACATCGAAATTTCAACAACAAAAATAGCGAAAGAATCCACAAGATTTAAATTAGAGATTGGCGGAGAAGTGTTGAAACAGGTGATGGAGTTCAAATATTTGGGGGATGGAAATCACAAGCAATCGAAATATACTGTTTGAGATTCGAGAGCAAATCGCTAAAGCATCACGGGTGGCTGGAAGCTTGAATAGCGTAATGTGGCAGAATAAATATATGAGTAGAAGGAGTAAGGTTTAAATATACAAGACCATGGTAAGGCCTATAACAACATATGCAAATAAAACTAAACCGGAAACACAAGCAACTAAGAGAAAACTAAGAACAACAGAAATGAAGATATTAAAAAAAATAACCGGAGAAACATTGAGAGACAGGCATAGAAACATGGAAATAAGACAATGGTGCAACATATAAGGCGTAGTAAAGTGGACAAAAGACAGAAAGAAGGCCTGGAACGAACACGTGAATAGGATGCAAGACGAAAGATTTGCAAAACAGTGTAGAGATGGGATACCAAGAGGTAGACGACCACCAGACAGGCCACCAAAAATATGGAACCAGAGCTGGTTTTCATCATCCGCCGAATAAAGAGACCTGACAAACAGGACAGGGTGCTAGTCAAAGAAAGAAGAAGAAGAAAAAGAAGATATTTCTCTCTTTTTTTTGTTCTTGTTTCTTTTGATTACAATTACTGCCTAATCTTGGAAGTTGACTTGTTGGCAGTCATAACAACACATCATTATTGAAAATTCAGCAGTTGTAAAACCAATAAGTGAAAATTGTGTAATATTTAATCATCCATATATTATCCCATACAGACAGCCCGTTCTTTATATACAAAAAGTTTTATCACCACTATGAACTATTCGAATCTTTCGTAAGGTGTGAAACAATCCCTGCGAAGTATCAGTCAATCTCGGGTATACCTCAAGGCTCTAATTTAAGCCCGTTACTATTTTTAATTTTTATAAATGATTTGTCATAAAGTGTGCTGCACTCGAGATGTTATTTGCAGATGATGACAGCAGATTAGCGTTTTGTAGTCATATTGAGTTTTTTCCTGAAACTACATTGATTCATAGGTAATATGGTCTCCTTACTGCAATGTTTGCATAATTAGATCAGATAGAAAAAATTCAAAACAAACTTGTACGCTATTTAAATTACAAATTGACCTAGCAGTATCCTATTTTTGACTTATAAAGATGTGCTGAACTTTATACATAATATTAAAACGCTTGAAAAAAGGCGCCGTTTACGAATACATCTACTTCCTCACACTAAAGTTGAGTCATATGAGAACATATTAAAAAGGTTATTATTTCTAGTAACAAAATCAGCTCCGCGTTATCAAACTCCCTTTTTAATGACAAGTGAATTTGCATAACTTAAAATAAATTTCCTGTACTAGAGAAAACACCTAATTTCTTTATACGAAAACCATTTTAGTTTTCCCCATTTAAATTAAGAAAACAAAGCAGACTATCCATAAATATTAATTAACAAAAAAGGAAAAAAAATACATAAATTGTGTAAACAATGCCGTTTTACCCTTTTGTATTTTTCTATGGTTGCTTTTAAAAATAAAATCTTATTTGTTTGTTTTTATTTCTAGCTGAATTCAAAATAACAAAACTCAAACACAAAAAACCGTCATATGAATATGCATAGAGAGGAGGAATGAAGCAGACAAAATGTATGTATAGCAAAATGCTTTACAACGTAAATGCCTCCCTCTAACTACACTGTAAAGTGTAAACTGTTTACCTTTATTTAAATTTGGATACATAAACAATACTCACTTATTAAAATTGATAAAATCTTTCTGTTCTCTTACTTAACAATCAGTAAATTCCTAGGTATTATTTTCAATATTACCACTTTTATTAATTTAAGTTGACGCTTATTATTCCTAATAGCACGACTATGAGGGGTAACTTCTTGATAGGCTCTCAATAACATTCTAGTGAAACGAGATAAATTCGATAAATTCGAATTTGTCTTTATTTGACGTGTTTACCAACATCCATAATTCATTGGAACAGTGTAGAAAACGCGTTTTTAAAATCTCAGATTTAGCTTTTTTAATTTCGTTTAATCTAATCGTGCTAGCAAGGATATTCCAGTAATTGGTCTGTGACGTCATATGGGGTCCTGCGGGACTATCCTATGAATAAATTAACAATTATCTTAAGCTCATACAAACATAGCCAACTGTTTTGCAGACTGCATTCCGTGTTCAGTATTTTCATGAAAAACTGATGAAATTTGTTTTGTACATTTTATTTTGTTTATTAGTTTAGTGTAGTAGTACGTGAGATAAAATTTTGCATTTTAATGAAACTAAGCGACTTCCTTTTTTAATAAAATTGTTTTATGACAGTTTTGTAACTTTTGAGTTTTATGATATTGCGCAAGGTCCTCTTTTTTATAATACAAATATAATGTTTTAAAACATTAAATTACGTAGTGAAAGGATAAACACAGTATTATTTATACATATCTAGACATAATCTTTATTGAGGTTGTTTTAATGACATTCATTCCTTATACGATGTACTTAATATAACGACGGCTCTAATACAAAACAACTCGCGGAATAATAGTGAACACAGGTAGGTTACAGAACGTCGGAAAAGGAAGAGGGTGGAAGAGATGTTAAACACATACATGTATAATAGCTGTCATTTTAAGTGACGACATAATCTGAAAGTCGATTTGTATACCTCACACATCTTATCTTTGCAAGCACAACTCGTATACCTTCCACATAAAATGACAACAGATTTAATAAATAATGTAGAACACCGTGTTAGAATGAATTTAAAATTTTGTTGATTTGTTTGTACATTTAAAAAGTTGTCTTAAAGAATTCTTTAATTGTTTTCTATATAACAACAACACCATAAGACAATAATTTTAAAAACATTTAGTTTGCTTGCAAAATGCATTTTTATAAGATATTATTTGAAGATTCGTCTATTATTTGTCAATCATCTGTCTATTACACCAGAAAGATCAGGAAAGCAATTAGAAATCCACAGTTATCCCAATAATATCAATCGTGATCAGTGCTGAACTTTAAAATATAAAACAAGAGAAAATCAAGAATTAATATGACGTAATTAAAAACATATTAAGATTAGTATTGGAAAATTGACATAACGACAAAATTATTAGTTAATTGCAGACCTTAAATTAGAGCCCTGCATGAGCCAAAATTTTCAGGCCCGGCCCAACTGGGGACAAGCTTGACACGGCCCGACGGGCTTGAATAGCTCGAGAAGCCAGAACGGTCCGACAGAGAAGACCGAAGGGCCGAAAACTCCCAAGGCCCAACAGCCCGGAACGACACGAACAGTCTGACAGACCCGAAGGACCAAAAAGTTTAAAACATTCGAGAGGCCCAGACGGTCCAAAAGGCACGGACGGCCCGACAAACTCTTATGGCTCGCCAGATCCAAGAGGTCTGACATGCCCGAGAGATCCAAACGGCCCGATCGACCCGAAAGGCCGAAAAGTACAAAAGGCCCAACATGCTCGAGTGACCAGACAGTTGTTAAGACATAGACCTGAAAAGCCCAATAAATTTCTAAACTGAGGCCAGGCCGAGACCCTAGCCGAGAAAACCCAGTCCCTGCAGGCCTCTAACTTACAGATCATAATGTCACTAAATGTGACGCTAAAAACTCTGCAAAATCCTTAGGAAATCTACTCTAAACACTCGCAGACACTAAATAATCAACCACTTATTAGTTAGTGGCGCTACGTTGATTGTACGGAAATTAGTTTAGAATCTGGAAAATTGTTAAGTTTAAAATCGAAATTAGAAACTTACAAATTGTAATGTCATCAAATGTTTAAATGTTCTGAGAATGACATTGGAGATTCTGCAAGAAAAAGAAAACAGATTAGTAGTTTGAAACTACAGTGGCTTACAGTGGAGTCCTGCACAGAACGAAATTTCCAGGCCCGGTTCGACTCGCAACAAACTTGACGCGATCCGAGAAAACCCCGGTAACTTCTTGACCGGCCCGACAGACCTGACAAAGAATCCCGAAAAGCCGAGAAGTCCAAAAGGTCCGAGGGTTCGAGTTCCGTATTTCTGGATATCGAGAAGAGATTCGAGTGAGACATTAATCGATCGAGCTTGATGAGAGGATCACAACGCCAGCGAGTTTATAGTGGCGAAAGTACATGGTCGAATAATACCTCACTCGAATTTCTTTTCGATATCCAGGAATACGAAACTTTAGCCATTAGAGGTCCGAATGGCACGACAGATCGGAGAACCCCGAAGGGCCAAGATATCCAAGAAGCGCGACAGGTCCGAACTGCCCGTAAGGCTTTTATGGCGCGACAGACCCAAGAGATCCAAACGGCCCGATAGACCCGAAGGGCCGAAAAGTTCAAAAGATCCAAGAGGCCGACAGCCCGAGAGGGCCGAACTGTCCGACAGCACCGAAAGTAGCCCGAAGGGCCGAGAAGTCTATGACGCCCGACAGGTCTGACAGATCCGTATGATCTGAAAGGCACAAGAGGTCCTACAGACCTGAGAGATCCAAACTGCCCTATAAACTCGAAAGGTCCAAATAGTTCTAGGGCCGAGACATCTAAAAAGTCCAACAAGGTGTTTTAGAAGATGCTTTTTTCACAATTAACGGTGACCATTTAACAGCATATAGTAAGCAATATCTTCTAAATAGCTCTCGATCGCGTACTCGTTCTACTGCAACACATCTATGTACTATATGTTCTAAGTCATCGGTCTCCTGATCACATGTATTTCTTTATTATTATAATAATTATTATTAAAGGATCTATGAACTGTTGGAAGCTACATGAATGGGCGATTAAACCCTTTTGGCTTCTTAAAGGGAGTTTGAAAACATGCTTCAGTCTACAGGTACTTTTCATATCTCATAGTTATCCAGCCCTACCCTGTGTTTTATTCAAGACACTGGGTATGACAGTATCGTGTTGGTTTCCTCTTGAGTAGCTGATTTTACCAAAAGATCTGCTCTGTCATTGCTCTCATGTCTTATGCAGGCTTTAATCCAGAAGGCAGTGATGGCTTTGCCAAGATCGTTTAGATGAATCAAATTATAGTAAACTTCTATTTCAATTTTATTGTTACTTATAAATGTAGTAACAGTCTGTAGGATCAATATTGAATTAGAATGTATTCTCACCTTGTGAAAGTCCTTTTGATTATCTAATACCTATTCCAGAGCTGCCCTAATGGCCCACAACTCAGCTTGATATACATTTACTTCTTTCAAAAGAGTAACTTTCGGATTTTGTATTTCTGTCTCTCCGAGCAGGATGCCAAAGAGTAGGTTCTTTTGGTTTTTTTTATGTTTTGTTCTCTCTCCCAATGTATTTCGTAAATTTCTTTCACAGTTATCCATAGTGGTCTAATGCAAAGCAGTACTTCCAAGGCTGCATTTGTCATCGTTCGGCAGAACTTGCTTATGGCAAAAGAAAATGGATGTTGCACCGCCCGTTATCACACGTCTCTTTATTCTTGTATTCAATGCCCTCTTGCCTCAAAACATGGAGTAGGTAAAACTGTGTCGAGTGCTAAAGGTATAAACCAGACAGCATGAAACCACCAGAACTTCTTCAAACTCAAATTTCATTTAAACGTTTTGAGGCGATTGCTGTAGGCCGCCCTGTTTAGTCCACTACAAAAGACGGATTTAAGACACTGGCAGATATTTATTGTGGAAGATGGTGATTTTAAAATAGGTAGAATTTATTACCTTTAAAACCTGCAACTGTTATCGCGTGTGTTAAAGTGTTATTCTAGATGACTTGGCGTGAAATTTGTAAGCGAAGTAATGCTTATTATTGTATCATTTGCAAGATATCCCAGTAGAAAGAAAAAACAAACAAGAAACGTAAAACTAAAGCTTCCCATCCTAGTAGAAAACAACCATGCATGTTGAGTAGAGAAACTGGCTGTCATCAGATTCGCCATCAGTACAACACCTTGCAGTTCCACTGGACAAACGACCTACGATTGCAATATATAAAATAAAATAGTCTTCAATAATCCAGGTAAGACAAGAGTATTTATGTACGTAAATAAGATATGCAAGCATTGAAGATTTTCTAAATCGCTGTTTATATCACCTACTTTGTAACTAGGGTAGTCACTGACGTGTACAATAAAGCATAGCATAATTTCGCCTTTTCTATTACATTACAGATATTACTAATATATATTACACACAGCAGAAGCTCCGAAACGCTATCTTGGGGATCTCCACTACTAATATGTCTCTCATTAAAATACCAGCTTTTAGGAGATAAAGGTTCCACTTTTAGTGATCACCTATAATTGCAGACAAATCTTCAATGTTGACTTAAGCCTATTAACTATTTTGCATTACAAAAATCCGTCTTGTTGAAACTTCATGAGCTAACATTTTGTCGTTTCCTGCGTGTATGCTTAATCTTAGGATATTCTTTATTGTGTATTTGTTGTGGTTTGGTCCTGGTCCTAATTTTTAATATAATCAGCTAGTTTTCACTTAGTCAGACGATTTGGAGTTCTGATTCCCTTATTTGTAGCTAAAGCATAAAACTTGCAAGTTTTGATTCTGCGTCCAGATAATCGTATATGGTTAATACGAGCATTTTTAGTTGCAAAATGTCGCGTGCAAACAGCTGCTTACGTACCAAACAACAGTTAATCTTAAAACAGTTATTTTAGAAACTGGAAATTAATTCAGAAATCGAATTTCATTACAGTAATTTAGACATGGTTGAATTATCTAATAGCCTTACTGCTGAACTGAGTAATAGGAACGAAATAAAAACTGAAACCCTGTAAGTACTTACTAATTTAAACCTTTCCCTTTTTGCATTAACCTATGTTTTATCTTTTCCTATCTTTTCATTTTATACTAAATGCTCTCCCAAATATCGAAATTCAAAGATGTTTTGCGGCCGAAAGAGAGTGGAAAAAACTGCATGAGATAACTTAACCTAAAGCTCTGCACGTGTTGAAATTCCAGGCTCGGCTGGGGCTGGATACAAATTTGATGACGCCCGAAAAACACCCGGTAACCTCTTGACCGGCTCGATAGACCCGAAAGGCCCGAACAGCTCGAGAGGTCTAACGTCCCGAAAGATCTGAGGGCCCGAGAGGTGAAATCATCGTGAAATTAACTTCGCCTCCGCCACCCAGAGAGATAAAAAGTTGGGAGTGCTTCCTCTACAAATTGCGCGCCTCACAAGTAAAGAAGACGTAGAGTAGTTACACCTTCTTCCATTAGACGTACCTATGCTAAGTTTGTCTGATGTGTTATGGGTATGTAGCAAATGGCTGGAGTTTTAAGGTATTCCTGAGTGGAAGGGGTTTATGTAGAGCATAGTCACAGATAAGAATTTCTCTAAAAGTGCTCTGTGGTGCCTGTGCCATTCATAAATCCACCCCTAACAAACAGAGATACAATATACACCATACTGACGTATGCAGCAAAACAATGTTAGCAATTAGGATTCAAGACACGTTTTATAACCTTGACCAGCCGCTCTTTATCAAGGCGAGAGAAATAATTACGTTTAGTGAAAATGGTCCCCTGCCAGAGAACATAGAGGTACAACTAGGTTTGATTTATATCGTTTCTTGGGTGTATCGGTTATCTTATGTCTGACAGTGGCCTTCAGGAATTGCTATGCAATTTCTGCCCTCAGTTCAACCAAAAAAAAATATGAAAGGCCATGTATTCAGCAGAGCAGTTCGAGTAACACTTGCTCATTCACACTGCAATGACAACAATAATTTTGAACTACTGTGACATTCATTACAGAAGAAGAAACAAATAGCATAAGTTACTTAGTGGTAGATTTTTACAATGATGTAATAATTGAAAAAAACGAGAGCTTGGCTAGTGCACAGTTAAAGATAGCTACAGATCTAGAAAGTTTGGAAAGGAATGGTTCACTTCTGCACTGTGGGTGCAATACTATAACGCGTTGACAATAATGGCCATCTTGCATGTGCACAGAGAATTATATGACTGCCGCCATTGTTAGTATGATCAATCTGCTCATTTGTACCTTCTTGATATGCTTCGTCTTGAATCAAGAATCACCCTTGATAAATTTAAGCAATTTGTAGGGGCGCATTTCTGCAACTGAGCAACAACCGATTTATTATGTTGAGGGCCCTTTCGGGACATTCCTGTAATATGGCAACAACTGATTTATTTCCGTTGATGGCCCTTTCGGGATATTTAAAACTGTCTAAATTATGGTTCATTACCCAAATTAGCTTTATTATCGTTGATGATTCTACTTCTCTCTACATTATCGAAAATGCTAGGTATAATTTCAGCAGAGACAGACACGGTTTAAAATTTTAGCAAAACCTTCCCTCCTTCTTATAATGCCTGTCCCGAAAGGGCCATCAACGGAAATAAATAGGTTGTTGCCCTATTGCAGGAATGTCCCGAAAAGGCCATCAACAGAAATAAATCGGTCGGTACCGTATTGCAGGTATGTCCCGAAAAGGCGATCAACAGAAATGCATGAGTTGTTGCCCTATTGCAAGAATGTCCCGAAAGGGCCATTGACAGAAATAAATCGGTAGTTGCCCTGTTGCAGAAATGTCTCGAAAAGACCATCAACAGAAATACATGAGTTGTTACTCTGTTGCAAGAATGTCCCGAAAGGGCCATCAACGGAAATAAATTGGTTGTTACCATATTGCAGGAATGTCCCGAAAGGGCCATCAACAAAAATAGATCAGTTATTGCCATATTGACAACAACTGATTCACTCGACGCCTACAAACTACTAAAACGTGGGTAGAAGAGAGCGAGAGAGCTAACTCGCCAGCTCAACGACAGGGTTGGTACCTCGTACCTCAGCGATCGTGTGTCTTCTCCTGGACCGAGGACGCTAAGCTCGCTAGACAACAAAATCATAAAAAGTTGGTTTACAAAGTGTGGGACCGCTTAACTAAAGCGTCTTCTGAGTTCACAAAATCAAATCGCTCCTTTATCCAACAGAGCTGAAGTGAGGATTACTTGCCACTGCAGAGACGCATAGTGTAGATATTTGGTTTGCATACGCATTGTAAACCAAGTTTTTTATGCTATTCAGTGCAAATTCAACTATCATGCCCGTTACGGTTTTTTGTGATACTGGAGTTGCATAAACTTGTAAACTTCAGTACTGATCTCACCTGACTCGCTCTTTTTATAATCATCAGTGATAAAGAAGAAGATAAGGAGGAGGCTTTCTAACTTGCAAGGTGAACTTTTTTTTGAATGTTTAGTAGTAATAATATAAAACTGTTATCATATTATTAACACTGTATCATATTTTTTTGTGAAAATAAAGAAAGTCATGTAAAACCTCGATTTTTAGCATTATTCAAATGTTCTTCCCCTTCATAACTCCTAAACTATCAATCCTACAAAATAGTGCATAGGATCTTTTCGTAGGACATTTAATCTGCTTTAATTCTGTATCGAAATATTTTTAGCTAAAGTAAATAGATTCCGAGATATTTGACAAAAACTGAAAAAATGCCTTTTCAAAGGCTTCCCCATACCACCACGACTATTGATAAGCATGTTTCAACAGTACGTGAACCAGTTCCGAACTTTTGGCTAATTTGACTGGACTAAAGCTGATGATCTTCTTGTGGTTATAACACTTTATTGTTTTATCATATTTATTTCTTTTAATAAGAGGATGTTATTGTTATTAATAATCTATTCATATTAACTATTTGTCACAATGCACTCATATTCTTCCCTGTAATTTTTCGTATGACCTAATTTAACCACATCCCCTTATGCAGTTTATTAAAACATTATTAGTAAATGATAATTGGTCAGTCTGCAAGTTGTCTTACAAGAAAACACTTTAGAATAATAAATTCGACTCATTGTAAAAAAAATTAAGTCAAAGTTTAATAAATATTTTGTTTAAATTGTGATAAATGTTTTATTAAAGATTTTTAGAAAACGTAACTAGTTTAAAACTTATTTTTAATTTCCTTACAAAAGCACATTGGTCATGAACGAATAAAGGAATGAAGGAATAAAATCTTAAGTGTCCGCATAAACCAATAAAAAAGTAACGAAATGTTTCTAGATTCAACAAATAAACTAAAAGATTTAACATTTTAGATTACAAACCAAGTTTATTTTTGAGAAATCTACAAAAATTTCAGAATTCTGTGTAAATGGCAAGCAAACACACATAACTACCCCAGTTATAATGTGTGTGCTCGCTTCGGTCCATTATCCGCGGGTTATGAACCAGAAGTGTGATAACGCCACAAAGGAAATGACGTCACACGCCCATTGACTGCTCTCTGTGTTGGATTGATTCCTAATCGATCACCAATACGACCTGTCAGCCGAACATTCAGCCGGTTATCTTTATAAATGATGCTTGATGTTTTTATAATGGTCCCGGTATGTGGGATCATCATGATCGAAGCTTATCGCTTTATTACCTTTATGATGTCGGTGGCGTTTCGGAAAAATAGAGAAGTTTTTGCAATTTCGATAGAACCGACCGGCCGGCCGTTCAAAATACTGCTGGTAATAGATGAGAATTGTGATAAATTCTAATTTTACATGGAAATGTTAAAAAAGCCTTCTTTCAAAGTTGACATTTTATTTACGAGAATAAACAGGAAATAATTCTTATTTACAATTCCCCAGATGTAGACGAAGTTAGGATGTTGCCTTCAATAATTGAAGCCGCCTTCGTCGAGCCAAGGCGTAGCTGTCGACTCATTTCCGGAATGAGACAGGATTTTTATATTTCCAGGAATTTCTAAATGTTTTATTACTCCCTTATTTAAGGGAATCTAAAATAAGAAAACCATTTCGCAATAAATGGGTACAAACACGGTCAAGAAGTAACCGTCTTTATAATTCAGAAGCTTCCCCGTTCCTTAAACTTCCAAAACATTTCTAACTCATTATCAAACAACGACTAAAAATCCGATAAATTACATTCAAAAAGGCAACAAAAACGTTAAAACATTAATCTTTACCCTGGGCTATTGAGGCCTTAAACACTTTATTTTATAGAAGCCGGTTCCCTAGACGCACCACGATTTAGTAGTTAGCGCTGGTTAAATAATGTAGTGCGGGCATTGTGAGGCTATGCTGGTCATCCTGTGGAATCCTGAGGGATTTGTGGATTAAGTTGGCAGCCATTACTTTCGGGCTAGGGAATATCGATGCTTGCCGGACACTGCGGTCGCGCTTGCTGCGGGTTGCTGCTGGTCCTACTCCAAGAAAAATTACTGACGCTTAAAGGGTGAGCTTGCTGAGGTAAATACCCATTTATTATCCTGGTTTTTCTAAGGCGGTTTGTTTCCTTTAATTCGGTGAAATAAATTGCTGCCATTGAGTAAGAACTATTTTTAACTATGAGATTTTGTAAATTTACAAGTATTCAGGAACTGGAGTTACTGGAATTAAAATAAACAATAGAATAAATGACTTAGTGCATAATTTTAATGGGTACATAAAGTTAAAACAAATGATACAAAATTTTTTTTGTTTTTAACGCGTGTCATTTGTAATTTAGCAGTGGGTCTTGCACTTTTTCATTACCGCATCTTTAATAAATTCTCTTCCCCGTATCATATCTTAAAACATTCGATTTGTTACCTGTATAACAGGCGTTGTAGTTATTTATTATACTTGCATTTCATTGTGCTATCAAACAGAATAAAAGTCGGGGTTATGTTGTCATTTTAAGTTTCAGTAAGTAACTTTTTTTATATACTCTTTGTAGATAGATTAGTTTTATTTACTAATTACTAAGTAGTTAGCAAAAATATTTCATACAATCATCAGTTGGTAACTAATCAATTAGCAGTCATTAAAAAAAGCAAAGAAAGAGATTTCGTCACAATGTTAACACAGTAGAGAGGTTATACTTACATGAACAAATTCTAGTGTCGTAATATTATGCGTTGCAAGATGGGCACTATTCTCTAATACCCTTTCGGGTATTTGTTCCGTTCACAAATAGCAGTACATGTCGAACAATTTGGGTCTGTTTTACAAGCCGATTACTTAAATACTGTTAAGTTTATTGTGCTTTATTCCACTACCTTAAAATCATAGAAGAACAATAGCAAACAATACAACAATTTTTAAACTTATTATAACTATTGATAGATATTGTATGTGCTTCTATTTAAAACATTGGAACAATGCTACAGTTTCTGTGCTCCCTTTTTCTACGAAAGTTTACAAAACGAATTTCAAAATTTGCAGTGCACAAGAAAACTAAAGTGCTGCACTCGCTTTGTTTATCCAAAAATATTTATATATTCAACACCACCATACCACTCAACAGAGAAAATAGTGTATCGATTTAAATACAAAAAATCGAGCTGCATCTTCCATCTTCCTTCCGGTATAAGAGGTGGCATATTTGTAGCGTTAGGAGATGCTTTGTAGACGTAGTAATTAACACCCTAGAAAAAATAAATTAAGATTTTATTAATAGAATAACTAAAACATATTCTAATATTTACTTTTCTTAAAGGACATTTGAGATTTGAATTGGATAACATGTGGGGTATATCATAATCCTTAGATAAAAAGAATGAACACACTCCCATCATGAACTCAATCGGCCCTTTTCTATATTCATTACTCCTGAATTGATAACCGGTAATCAGCACCTTAAAATTTATTTATACATACAAAATTAAATGGAAATTGTAATTTGATTTGAATTTACTTGTTCCATATCATTATTTAGAACATCTGCTCGCGGATAAAAACTGAGATTTAAATACAATTCGGTTCTGCTAAGTTTGTAACATTTTCCAATTTTCATGTCCACCAGACTTCTGTTAATGTTTGTAACTTCACAGTGTTCGGGTATCAATTTATACAAGGTTTGCTAAAACATACACAAGGTGAAACGTTTACAGATTTAAAATAAGTCATACTTACAGTACAACCGATGGGAAGAATTAAGAAAGGTAAAGCAAGAAAAATCTTAATAATATAGATAAAGATATCCATATTTTAAAACCTTTCCAAATAATCGTTTATTTTGCAAACTTCTATGTCGTTTGGTTGCTGATGTGGACTAATCTCAGCCACGTAATTTGCAGTGTTGATATATATAGTATAATTAGTCTCCTCTGAAAATCAGGTAATGTTTTTTTCACTTTTGTATGTTATCAGGAAGAACATCATACTAATGTACTATGATTGTTCAAACTGATATGTAATACAACTGTGCTTGTCATTATAAAGTTGAAATAAACGAAAGCATTAAGTTTTAAAAGTCATCATGTGTAATAAAAATTAAACAACATATTACAGTATCAATATAAGCATTAAATTAGTTAAGATGTATATTCAACTCAAAATCAAATCAATAACGACTTCCAGATTATACAAGAAGAAATACACAGCAATGAAGTACCAGTTCAAAATACAAACATGAGCAAGTAATACAGTAAAATTAAATAAAATAGTGATATATTATTATAATACCAAAAAACATCTACAACTGGAAATTAACAAAATTTAGAAAACAGAACATTCTTAAAACCGACTTTTAAGAACCAGCAAGTTCACGTTCATAAGAATTAATAACAATAGAGATATTAAAGAAATTTATATCTTTCGTAATTTTGTAAAGTAATTAGACTTCTCATTGATAAACAGAAAAATAATAGAAACAAATCTTAGCGAAAAGACTACTAAAATGACATTAAATTAACATTTCTAAAGATCAAAACTCCAAAGTGTATGTGCGCTTGTCTTAATATTCTTGGTCGAAGAAATAAAAAACTTTTTTAAAATTTTATTCAGTAATAAAAATTATCGCCATCTTGCTTGTCATTTTGTTTATAATCATCATGCTTCCTAGTGTCTCTCATACTACAAACAACAACGGTATTATGACTACATCTAAAGTATTTCAAACCGTAACACTCCTCTTCGAAATAGTTTATATTACAAACACAACATTCAATACAAAAACTCAAAAGTTATTAAACTAAACAATACAAATCTTATTTCTAAAAACAAAAATTTATCAAAACTTAATAACTTTGTCATGATGTCGACGAGATTATCGTTACAACAAACACAACTGATAAAGATAATTTTCTTTTCAACCAAATCTTGAATGAAATGCTGTTTTATGTCGATATGTTTGCCTCTCTTGGAGTTTTCATAATTGTCTGCCATCGAGATAGCACTTAGATTATCCATATTTAGGGTTCCGTCGCTAACACTTTTCTTATCATTTTTGTCACCGGCTCAATCGGCATCTGAGAAACCATTTGACTTGCTTTCTCCTTGAGAGAACTTTAATCCTATGTCAGAAGTTGCTCTAAGATATTAAGGATTTGCTTTCCAGCTGTCCAAACTTTTTGTGTGGGTTTATTCAAATAACGAATGATATCAGGTCGGCTAGTAAAAGCCAAATACATTAATGAACCTATTAGTTTTCTGTAAGGTGTATCTATGACTTCTTCGTTGACGTCATATTAAAAACCTATCTTCATTGGAGTCTTTGACCCCTTTTCTTCTGACATATTAAAGTCTTTGAGAATCTTTTTAATGTATTCCTTTTGGGTAATATAGTCATTGTCGTCTCAGTTATAGTAATTTCCATGCCGAGGAAACTCTTAGCCTCGCCCATGTCTCTGACTTTAAATCCTTTTTGTAATTTAAGAACCACCCAGGTTATCTCATTATCACTCCCAGTGATCTAAATATCATCTACAAAAACCACTATTTTAACTGAATTTCTGTAATACAAACAGAAATCATACTGGGATCTTGTAAAATCAACGCTAATCAGAAATTTACGAGGGTCCTTTGAAAAGTCCGTGCAAAAATAAAAACTACTTAATTGTTTGGGGTAAACCTTTTTTATTTTTCAACATAGTCTCCTTTTAGGCTTATACACTTCGTCTAACGCTGCTCTAGTTTGTTGATCCCTTCTGAATAATGGGATTTGTCCAAGTCTGAAAAATAGCCATTCGTTTCTGCAATCACCTCCTCGTTTGAATAAAATCTTTTTCCCCCCAGATATTTCTTCAAATTGGGGAACAAATAGTAGTCCGAGGGAGCCAGGTCTGGAGAATAGGGGGGATGTGAAACGAGTTGGAACCCTATTTCCATCAATTTTGCGACCACAACTGCTGAGGCGTGAGCTGGTGCGTTGTCGTGATGGAAAAGGACTTCTTTGTGGGCCAATCGTGGGCGTTTTTCTTGCAGCTCGGTTTTTAAACGGTCCAATAACGATGAATAATATGCACCTGTAATAGTTTTACCCTTTTCCAGATAGTCGATGAGGATTATTCCTTGCCAGAACGTTCAGCGTCACTTGTGCCCATATGACCACTCCGAAAATTTTGAAACCACTTATAAACTGTTCTAATCGAAGGTGCAGAGTCACCATAACGTTTATCAAGCTTCTCTTTAGTCTCCTGAGGCGTTTTGCCTTTCATAAAGTAATGTTTAATCAACACACGAAATTCTTTTTTCGTCCATTTTTTGAAAATCACTCGACTTCCTCGATTCAAACGAATGCCAAACACAAAGAAATAGACCGATCTGGCTGAAACTTGGTGTGTGTTCTTCCAAGAGATGCTACTAACTAAACATAACCTCGATATGCGCCAGTAGTGCCATCTCTCTGACTTTGCACGGACTTTTCAAACGTCTCTTGTATTTAGTTTGTTGTTCCAATTTTTCAAACCTTTACGTAAACCATACAGAGCTTTATTAAGCTTCAAGACTTTATTCCTCTCAATCGTAGGTCCTTTAGGACACTTTACATATACATTTGAATCTATTTCTCCGTCTAAAAATGCAGAAGGTATGTCTAATTGTCTTACCTTCATATTATTTAAAGTGACATGAGATAAAAATACTCTAATAGTTGACAATCGAGCTACTGGTGCATAGATTGTGTGCAAGAAACTTTCTTCTTTTTGCTGGAAGCCCCTAGCTACCAACCGTGCTTTTCTTGTACCATCTGATTTGGTACGAAACAGCCATTTAAGATCTATGACTTTCTCGTTTTCATGTAAATCTGTTACAATCCACGTATTTATATAATGAAGTTATGAATTTAGCTAGTTTGTAATTGCTGTTTTCCATAATTTGTCATGAAGGGTTTCTTTAAAACTTGAAGATTATTTGTTTTACTGTGGAAATAAATAAAATAAATTTTATAATCTTCTAAAAGTTGGATTTGTCTTCCTGTTTTTGTTTTAACATTTTCCTTTTTTTTTCTCTATGCTGCTGTACTTCTCGATCTTCAACAATCTCAACTTCTGCGAGATCTTGCTCTTTCTCACTTGATACATATTCTACAGCATGTTTACCTGACTGGTCTTGCTCGACTAACTCATCGGTTTAAGACCACGTATATGTTTTAACATCTTTGAATGATTTGTGTTATCATTTTCTTTTATATGGCTTTTATTATTCTCTAAAAAAATGCATTCCTACTAAACATTATTTCTTTTGTTTCTGGATCAATACATTTACAACTTTTTATATTATCACTATAGCCTATTAACAAAAGTTTTCTGAATTTTGGATCTCCTTTTTTTCTTGTCTGTTTAGGTATTTAAACCATTACATGTTTTCATTTTAAAAGTTAAAGTTGGTGATCTATTTAAGAGATAAACCGCTGCGTTTACGGCTATTTCTTATCAAGACCAGCATCAAAAAGTAAACAGCGAGCTTTCTCTACAATCGTCCTGGTAACGCAATCACAGACGCCATTTTGCTCAAGAGTATATCTACAGTGGTTTGATGTTTAATCTCAGATTCATTTAGGAAACATTTAAATGCTCTATTTATATAGATTCAGTTTCATTATCAGATCTTAAAATTTTAACTTTTCTTCCAGTCTGAACTTCAACCATTTTCTTAAACTGTATAAAAACTTCAAGAATTTGTGATTTGTTTGAAATGAAATAAACAAATATCTTCCTTGAATGATCATCAATTAAACCGAAAAGGTGACGACTTCCACCAATGAACGGTTCTTCCATCGGGCCGCACAAGTCTATGTGCACCTGATCGAAGATATTTTTCGTTCTATTTTCATTGAATTTAAAAGGCAGCTTTGTTTGTTTACCCTCCATGCATATGATACATCGTTCATCTGAAGTTTCAACCAGTGGCGTAAATAGTAGACGAAAAAGCCCGCAGTGCGGGGGGGCCTCGAAGGATTTGGGGGCCCCACAGTCGTTTACAGATGTGAAATAAAAATAGCCGTATAATTAGAAAAGTCTGAATAAGCAAAATTTCTATTGTCCAGTTCATTTGTTTTGTTAAATAAGTACCTACTACCACATATTTAAAAATACAATGTAGTATAAAGTGCTGTGTTTTTTAAATATTATTATACATCATGAAATAATAAGGGGCCACGAAATTATGTTTGAGGGCCTTGCGGGGGGGGGGGGCTAAAATTATATTTACACCACTGGTTTCAACCAAATCTATTCCATTTGCCATTCTTGAAACTAATTTTATATTTTTTCTATTCATGTAACCTAATCTGCGGTGCCACAATAATCCATTATCCTTAACTTGACAAACCATATTTTGATTTATACAATCAAAGGTATTTAATTTATAAATTTCATTATCTGGTTTACTTGTGGCTATAATCTTGTTATCTTTGCCCACTATTTTAGCACCCGATTTGTTAAAAGATGCTGCATACCCATTCTGAGTTATCTTATTTAACGGATAACAAATTAAGAGCAGCATTAGGTGCATATAACACATCTTTGGCTTCGATATCTTCTGATTTAACATTTACATTAAGTTTTAGTAAAACATTACCTTATTACTACTGTTAGCTGTTTTTATAGTAAAATATTTTTCTGATAGATCGTTAACTAAATTTTCTTTGTCTTTTGTTAAATGAGTAGAAGCACAAGAATCAAGGTACCACGCATTGTTATTAAGTTTTTTACTAAATGAACTTGCTAAAAAGGCCCTATTATTAACCCTAGACTTATTATCATTTACCTTATTTTTCTTATTTTTAAAATTTGATTGGTAATGACCTAAACCATTACAATTATAACAACGAGGTACTTTCTTATTAAATACTTTAACATTTGATTTTGAATATAGGGCTGAGTCTTCACTGCTTGATTTACACGTTGCTGAAGATGATTTAATATCTTGTAATAATATAACTTTTATACTGTCCCCTGTTATTTTAACCCTAGAACTTTCAAGACCCATAATTATCGGTTTATATTCATCGGGCAATCCAGCAAGTAGTAACATTCTCGTCCATTCTTCATTTACAGAAAAATCCGTATCATTCAGCTTATGAGATGTAGACATAATTGTGTCACAATATTTCCCTACATTCTTACAATTATCCAGTCTCGTTGTTACCAACGTTCGCAGCATGCCCACCTTTCTTGTTAGTCCAGAATCTTCAAATGCTTTTTCCAAGGAACTCCATGACTTTTCTGCTGTTTTGGCGTGTTTAATGCGAGAGTAATTCAACTTGTCGATGGACAGAATGATCTTGAACGCAGCTTTTTATCTTCTACTGGATCCACTGTGCCCACTCCAGAGATCATCCAACTGCAAATATACCTTCATTGCAAATTTCCAATCATCGTAGCTATCCCTACCAACCAATTTGTCGACAGGTAAGAAACTTGAAGGTGTCGATGTTGTATTAATTTTCTACAATCTAAGTTCAATAAAGAACTCCAACAATTTCAGTACGTTTTAGTTTATATCACAGTGGATTCGTTCTGTGCTCATAGCCTTTTAATATTCTTGGTCGAAGAAATAAGAAAGTTTTATGAGATTTTATTTATTTAACTTTTATTTAATAATAAAAATTAGCGCTACCTTGTTTGTCATTTCCTTTATAATCATCATAGTGTTTCCCATACCACCAATAGCAATACATCTCAAGTATTTCAAAACCTAACAGTTAGTTCTTTTTCACAGAAACGAAATGAATAAATGTAAAAATATTTATACTGGATGTCTCACTACGAACCAAATACCACTACCGATAATAATCTCTATCTATATTAACGCATGTGGAAACAAATGGAACTTTCTAAATTGGTCGTTTTTCAGATTATTATCACTTAGCTTCATAAATACAGATCATTAAGTATTTTGAACTTGCTGTCTATTTCATTAATGCATGAATTAAACCCCTTTGAAGTTGGTTGGTTAATATTTTGTATTAGGGTGAGACACCCAGTGTAAATTTTCCTATCGACTTTTATTGTTTCTTTGAAAACAAATAACATATCCAAGAGGTTTCTAGCATTGATCTCTTATCCATCTTTGCTTGCATTATTCTAATTCACATTTTTCTATCGTCTTTATTTTATTTGTCGTCAATTGATTAAGTCGAATCAATTACTTTACATAACGGAATTTATTAATTATGTTCCAGATATTTTATTTCCTTTGGTTCGCATTAAATTAATTTCGTCATTTTTTAACGGTAATGTTTTCTGTGGGAGGTTTAATATCGTCAGAAATTTCTTTCCCTTTGATGATGAGGTAGTTGTGTAAGTTGTAAATGCGTTTCGGTGTAAGTGGAAGTCAATCGAGTCTCTGCTTAACCGCGACAGAAGGCAGATGAATAAGTAGCTAATATGTTCCATATTCAAGTTTGTTTATTGTTTACTAATGTAATTAGGTAAATATTTGCTACTATTGCCGAATGTATGTTGAAAATAAAATCATGTTAGTGCTTTTCTTCAAAAGTGGAACTTTTGTTAGACGCTAGTTCGCATTAAATTAATTGGATTCAACTTGAGATAGAAGAGTTCCATCTCAATTTGTATTTTATCCTTACCTATTTAAGTTCTAATTAATTCTATGCTTAGTTGTCCTTGGTTTTATTTTAAGGTAGTGATACGAATACTTAAAGGTTATCTATCGATTCTTTTAATTTCTTTTTTCATGTTTGATTATTACTGTCTAACTACTTGGTTAATTTATAGTTAACGTAGCAATCTTTTTGTATTCGGATCTCCTTCGTCAAAACTGTATGAGTGACTACCGCTTAATTTTTTTAAAAGCTCTCAACATTTCTTTTTATTTTTACTAGAGGGTTTTTTTGATAGCTAGACATCATTTTAATTATTAGTCTTCTTTCAGACCCTATCTCGTAGCTTTTCAGTTTGTAAAGCTTTCTTTAATTACAAGTAATTTTAATGCTGTTGTTTGTAAGCATTCTATGTTCCTTTTTCCAAGAAACATACTATTTTTCTAAGTCTGCGAGCTGGTGACAACATCGATGCGTTCTTGGTTTTTTCTTTGCTTTGTCGTCATCCAATAGATTTAAACCACTTTCTAGGATAGCTCTGCTATTAGTGAAAATGTTATAATTTTTCCCCCTGCTTTAATCTGCAGAACTCTGTTTATTGGTTAGATTTTTGGCTTTTCGTCATGCCGCTTTTCTGTGGAGTTTCGAGTCGGACTTGCCTGTAAAACTTTGTTTTTGCCGGATGAGTTCCTAGTCTTCTTGGCTTGTACAGCATGGTTCCAACCCTTTAAGTATGACTTGGTACAATGCCTTAGTAGATGCGTATGGTGCCATCTAGTGTTTATGACCTCCAGGACCACGTTACTAGTTTCCAATTATCTTTTTACTCGGTTGTGGATTAATTTATTTAGAAGCCTAAATAATTTTAGAGGTAAGTTTCTCAGAATTTTCCTTTTACCCTGGTGCTAATTAGTGTTTTCTATTTTATGGGATTAGCTTTGATTCGTGTTCTTGTTTATGTTTACGAGACCTGGCTGTCTTTGTCAACTCATTCAAGCTGTCGGCTTCTTCATCTCCTGCTATCGGCTTCTGATGCCGTTAAGTGCTAGTATTAGTTAGCTTTTTTTTAAACTGTTTTTTTTTTGTATTAATATTGAATAAAATTTAAACTTAAGCTAAAATTTAGTCAATAAGGAGGAAAACAGAAACTTCTTTTTCAAATGAATGCATTTTTTTAAGTTTTAAGTTTTAGCTTATGATAAGTTTTCATCTTTGTAGACACATAAATCTGTGCATTCCTCAGGATTTCTTTAAATCGCATTATAAGTTTCTTTACAACTTTCTTAAAACGCTTTTTTGTTTGTGTGTTTCTTTCTTTCTTTGTTTTCAGGTTTCTGTTAAAACGCAGATAGGTTATTTACCAACAACTACTTATTTTTGTTATTCTTTAAAATATGCTTTAAGCTACATTTATTACCAACGCATAAAAACTCACTTTCAAAATGAAATAACTTTGTATAGACCTTATCAGATGTAGAAAAATACAAATTCTTCAAATTAGTAGAAGCTATAAATTCGAACTTTGTAAATTAGATTAAGCTACGTAAATGTTAATATATAATTTTTAAAATTGATTACTTTTCTAATAGAATCGTTAAACTGTGCTTTTTCAGAGGTTACAAAAACAAAGAAAACGATTTTCGTCACAATGTTAACACTGTAGGGAAGGCATATTTACAGCAACAAATTCTAGTGTCCTAATACGTTGCTTTGCAAGATGGACACTATTCTCTAATACCCTTTCTGGTACTCTTTTTGTTTACAAAGAGTAGTATATGTCGACAATTCTAGGCATGTTTTACAAAACGAATGCATAAATGCTGCTTAGTTTATTGTGCTTTATTCCACCACCTTAAAACCATAAAAGAACAACAGAAAAAAAACAACTTCTATACTTATTAGAACAATAGATAGATATTGTATGTATTCTATTTAAAACATTGAAACAAGTTAGTTTCTGTGCTTCCTTTTTTGGACAGAAATTTACAAAACGAATCTCAGAGTTTAGAGTGCATAAGAAAACTAAAGTGCTGCACTCGCTTTGTTTATCCAAAGATATTTATATACTCAATACCACTATACCACTCCACAGACCACATAATATATCGATTTAAATACATAAAATCGACCTACATCTTCCATCTTCCTTCCGGTATAAGAGGTGGCATATTTGTAGCGTTAGGAGATAATTTATAGACGTAGTAATTAACACCCTAGAAAAGATAAATTAATATTATATTCACAGAATGACTAAAAAACATTGTAATATTTACCTTTCTTAAAGGACATTCGACATTTGAATTGGATAACATATGGGGTATATCAAAATCCTTGGATACAAAGTATGAACATAGTCCCATCATGAACTCAATAGGTCCTTTTCTATATTCATTACTTCTGAATTGATAACCAGTGTACAGCACCTTAAAATTTATTTATACATAAAAAATTAAATGGAAATTGTAATTTGATTTGAATTTACTTGTCCCATATGATCATTTCGAATATCTACTTGCAGATAAAGACTGAGATTTAAATACAATTCGGTTCTGCTAATTTTGTAACATTTTCCAATTTTCATGTCCACCAGACTTCTGTTAACGTTAGTAACTTCACAGTGCTCGGGTACAAATTTATACAAGGTTTGCTAAAAAATACATAAGGTGAAACGTTTACAGATTTAAAATTATATCGTACTTACAATACAACCAATGGAAGGAGTTAAGAAAGGTAAACCACATAAAATTTTAATATGGATAAGGATATCCATATTTTAAGACCTTAACAAAAACTTCTACGTCGTTTGGTTGCTGATGTGGAATATCCTAAGTCACGTAGTGCGGGGTATTGATGTACAGTACATAAATACGGTAATTTCCAGTACTTCAGAAAATCAGCGGATGTTTATCCAAATTTCTTGTCATATTACAGAAAAAATAATACTAATGAGTCGTCGTTACTAATGTTTTGTAGTGAATTTTTTTTTATTATTATAAAATACAGCAATAATTTTTGAAGACCATCATTTGTAGCAAAAAAAAACCTATACAATATAATTATAGTACCAATGTAAATAAATAACAAATATACATTCAAATAGATATTTGCCTTAATCAGGTTTGTTAGTTAGAAAACTCTAGTAAGTACGTGTTTTTGAATTGTTGGTATTTTCTCTTAAATTTCCAAAATTGTATTGTAGTTAAATTTTCCGTTTTGTAAGACATCGATTTCATCGCATTCTAACGTATTATTCCTTTACAATTTAATACTTACTGTAAGGAGACACTTTTTGTCGCTGCCCATGGTAAATTTAGAGAGTGGCTTTGAGCGTAGGTGAAAGACAGTTATAAACACGATCAGTAAAACCCAAAAAAAAATAGTTAAGACGTATGTTCAACTTAATATCAAATTAATAATAATAATATCTTCTTTGGAAAGTGCAAATAAAATTTGTGAAGATGAAAAAAATCGATTATATCCAAAGCTTCCTATAAACGACGATTTATTATGCAAGCTGCCTACTTTACAAGAAACTGAGGGTATAAGAAATAGTATCAATGTTATTAAACCCGAAACCACATGCGATCCTGGAAGTAATAGCGAAGAGGATAGTTTAAACGTACCATATGTAAGCAATAATAATGATAATATTTGTTTTTAGCTGCCTCATCGACAAACTTTAGTCTCCAAAGCGAGTTCCTAATTTTTTATCAAAATGTGCTGGGACTTAATATCAAAGTCGTTGAGTTCTACAAGAATACTACCACCTTAAAGCCATACAAGAACAACAACAACCAATACAACAACTTTTAAACTTATTATAACAACTGACAGATACTGTGTGTGCTTTTATTTAAAACACTGGTGCAATCCTTTCTTTTGAACAGAAATTTACAAAACAAATTTCAGAGTTTAGAATGCACAAGAAAACCAAAATGCTGATCTCACTTTGTTCATTCAAACATATAACATTCAACACCACTATACTATTTAACAGACATAATATATCGATTTAAATACATAAAATGGAGCTGCAACTTCCATCTTATGTGGCGCCCGTACGAAGAAACAATTGAAGGGTTGTTCTTGATTCTCCGCGCAAAACATGGCAAAAATGCTTACTTTTAAATCTCCAAATTTCATTCGTCTGTCTCTTACCCTTTTTGCAGGAGCACCGTGTTTCTATACTTTTTAGTAGTAAAACCCCTTACAAAAGAATAGCGATTGTCTCCAAAACCTTTCAAGATAAGTATAGCAACCCTTATATCATTGAATTGGTCTTGAAAATCTCTATCGAAATGTGGAATCATATACAAAGTGTTTTATTTAAAAAAATTAAATATGGCGGCCGTATGAAAAAACAATTGAAGATGTGATTTTAATTTTCTTCGCACAATATGGCGACAAATACCTTCTTTAAGTCCTCCAAATTTCATTTGTCTATTGCTTACCGTTTCTGCGGAAGTAGCGTTTTTCAATACTTTCTAGCGACCCGGTAGTAAAGTTTAATTCTCATTTGTAAAACGCTATTGAAATTCTTCGAAACTGGCTTGAAATGAATATTGCCGTTTATCATTTTTATTCTTAATACTATTACGAAAATAAGATTCTAATATGAAAATGTTATGTTCCTCTGTTAACATTTTTAAATTCACCGAGTTTTGTAAATTATGTTTACTGCAGATTGATTTTACTGTAATCACTTAAAAAATAACCTGAATAAAATTTAAAAGCCACTTTTATTATTTAAGTAGCTTTTGTTTTACTTTTTGATTAATGTCAAACTAACAAAGACAAGACATCCAGAATCTATGTGTATCTTTGTTTTGAGTTTTTGTTGCTTTCACGGTACAATAGACGCGAAAATATAAAAATGTAGGACAAAGTTCGCTTTTGTTCTTATAACTAGGGCTGAGCAAATGTTTGCATGTATTTTCCTATTGAGCATAATCATTTAATTTCTCGATATTTGCACGTTTCTCATTGTTTACCTCAATTTAAACTGCATTTTATTTTGCATATTTTGCATATATTGAAGGTTTACAGCGTATGGCATATAAAAGTGCATATATTAAGCTTTTTGGGCATAAAAATGCAAGTTTGAAAAAAAATTTTGCTTTGTAATTTTACCTGAAACAAAAAGTACTGTTTTCAAACTACTTATGCCAAATTTCTTAGTACAGTCAAACACCTATATCTCGAATTTCTCTATGTCGAATTTTTCCGTAATTCGAGGTAAACTTTTTAAGGTTTAACATTAATGAATTTCCGTCAATCGAACTTTTCTCTATTTTTCTATTCATTATCCATCCTAAATACATACCCAAGATGAATACGAAAAAGAAAGTTTAAGAAATTTCTGTTAAAATATTTTGTACAATGCACAAAAATTGTATTTACCTGCATACTAGGAACACATTAATTAATGACCGATCGGGTTGATTGAGGTCTATATTGTGTTGTGGGATTATTTTAAATGGACCTACGAGCAAACACAATTTATATTGTGAATAAGATTAACCGTACTTGAAAGAATTTCTTTAGCGACAAAAACGAACAAAGCTAAGAGTGTTTTGGGATTTTTCCCTTTAAGCTTTAACTTGTATAGCTCATTAACAATTCACCAGAAAATAGAAATGGTAAGTAAGTGTAATAAAATGACTATTTGTTTTCTAAAGAAATTGTCATCCAAGACGTGTATCGTGCGTTAATAACTTTAGAGAAATTTGTTGACGATCATTTTTTAATCGAAAACAATCAAAAATTATCGATTGAATTAAGAAACAGTTTTGTGTTGTACTTCTGTATTTGTCTCTTGTTGTATACAAATAATATGTATGAAGTTGATTTCTATATTCTTTTTCTAGATTACCGTGGCAGTAAATGTATGGAAAATTTCTTCTTTATCTTATTTTTTGTATTTCTGTAACTCGAAATTTGTGTATTTTGAATTTTTTTTATTGTACAATTGAAATTCGACTTAAGGAAGTTCGACTTAATTCATTGTGTCTTTAGCCTCCCTAGTAGTATTTTAGGCAGGCCCCCGCTGCTTAATCCCTAGAATAATGCACAAAGAAGTATTTGTCTAAAAACTTCTCTTAATCCCTTCATTTAACCATTCCAGGACAGGGCTATTATCTAATTTCTTGGAAAACAAAATGTGTTCTTACCCTTGTTCGAAACAATTTAACAGCCAAAACTTTAGTATTACTCAGGTTAGCTAAGGGTGCGGTTGTCTTTAGCATATCTTTAACAATACCAAATATCGGTAGCTCTTAGTCGTCATAGCTCATTAAAAAGTGGTTGAAAACATACAAGTGCTTTAACATTGATGAAACTGTCATGTTCTGTTGTGTATGTAAAAACAGGTACGTATACAGTGGTTCAAGATTTTTTAGTTGTAATTTTATAAACCGTTAGCTATTAAACATTGGAAAGTTTAGATTTAGTTTTACAATAATGCAGCTCAGTTAACATACACGTTCTTATTTAACGGGTGATTTCATTTTTTCAGTATTTTTTACAGATTTTTTAGTATTCCTCAAGCAGAAATTTTTCGAATAATTAATAATAAATAATAATATTTTTCTGCATTACTTCTTATCAAAAGAAATGTAATGCCTTCAGATGGTTTTCATTTATATTTTCTTAGTTTTCGTGATGAACTATATTGGCATATCAAATAATTATAATAATTTTTTACTTGTGTTTTATATTTGATTATTAGATCGCCGTTACCACAAAATCTCAATTGGATCAGCACATACGCACTGGCCCATATCAACGGAAAACCAACATTGAAAATGCTCCAACGCAAGAATTACTTGTTAATTATGTTATAAGAACGAAGGATCCAACAATTTCAATAAGAATTTACGAGGGTAGTCTGAAAAGTTTCCGACCTCAACGTGAAGATGGCAGCACTCGTAAATAAAAGCTACTGAATTTCGTTGTTCATCTGTTGACAGTTACTCACCAAAGTTTCAGCCATTTTGGACGCGCAGTTTTTTATGTAACAGTCGTTTGAGTGAGTTGATGTGAGTTTTTTTGTGAAAATGGACAAAATCGAGTATCGAGCTGTCATTAAATATTTGTTTTTGAAAGGCAATACGCCTTCGCAAATAAAAGATGAGTTGGATTCTGTGTATGGGGACTCTGCACCATCATTTACCACAGTGAAATTTTGGGCTGCTGAATTTAAACGTGGCCGTAAGAGCTTGAGAGACGATGAACATTCGGGACGTCCAAAAACTGCAACTACCGACGAAAACATTGCCAAAGTTCACCAAATAGTGCTAGACGACCGCCGAATTAAAGTGAGAGAGATAGCAGAGGTTATGAACATGTCAAAAGAACGTGTTTGTCACATATTAAATCAACATTTAGGCATGAGAAAGCTGTCCGCGCGTTGGGTGCCGCGTTTGCTCACGTTAGACCAAAAACGTGTTCGAATGAATATTTCCAACGCTCTTTTGGCGCAGTTTAAGCGAAATAAATCCGAGTTTTGGCGCCGATTAATTACTGTAGATGAAACTTGGATACACCATTATACGCCCGAAACAAAAATACAGTCCAAACAGTGGACTGCAAAGGGGGAACCGGCTCCAAAAAAAGCAAAAACTGTTTTTTCGGCTGGGAAAGTGATGGCGACTGTTTTTTGGGATAGTCATGGAGTTATTTTAATCGATTATCTTCAAAAAGGAAAAACCATTACAGGAGCATACTATGCATCATTACTTGACAAGCTGAAGGCAGAACTTGCGAAAAAACGGCCACATTTGCAGAAAAAGAAAATCCTGTTTCACCAAGACAACGCACCGTCTCACACCTCAGCGGTTGCCATGGCGAAAATCCACGAATTACGGTTTGAACTGCTTGACCATCCGCCTTACTCACCAGATCTAGCCCCAAGCGACTTCTTTTTGTTCCCTCATCTAAAAATTGCGCTCGGAGCACAAAGATTTTCGTCAAATGAAGAGGCAATCACCTTCGTGAACAATTATTTTGCAGAGAAAAATGCCGAGTACTATTTGGACGGGTTACAGAGATGGGAGCATCGCTGGGAGAAGTGTGTAGAGTTACAAGGAGACTATGTTGAAAAATAAAAAAAAATTTTCAGAAAAAATGTCTTGTATCTTTGTTAGGTCGGAAACTTTTCAGACCACCCTCGTATGTGTGTATGAATTAATTTCTCAGTTGTCGTATATAAAGTCTCACTTCTCCAAGAATTCGAAACACAAAATCTACTTCTGACACAATTTTTAGATATACTTCAAGATTTTCAAAAAACTGTAGCCGAAAATAAAAGTGATGCATGTAGAAAAAATATCAACAAAATTGAATGATTTACTTAAGAAAAATTCAGAATTGTCGACACTTAAGTCCATAAAAAATTATTAAATGGAGACTTTTTCAATTCTGAAGACATTGAACAAAATGTAGGCATGCAAAAATCACATTTATTTAAATATTGTCCTGTAACATATTGCGATTGTGAAAGAACGTTTTTCATGTGCAAAACTCTATTACAAGACAATCGACACAGTTTTTTAGTAGAAAATATAAAAAAGCACATGAATATTTATTGTAACAAGTAAATAGTTTTTAACGTAATTGTTTTGGTATTTCTTGTTAGTAATTTTCTTGGCGTATTGCGCTGTATTGTATAATAATTAATAAATTATTATTTATGTTTTATGTATTATTAAAAATGTAAAGAAAATATTATTTTCTTTAATTAATTTAAATATTTTGGCGCCTCAAGCGCCATCCGGTAGTCTGTGAAACTTGTGTGTGGACTCTTTGGTCAAAGAATAACCTATGGAATATTACTCTATGATTAGCTGTCAAGAGAAAACAATTGATATTAAAATAATTTTATTGTATAAACAGCTAATTAAAATCTTATAAAAGTTATTGTGATTTTGGAATCGACATTGTGATTAATAACATTAAATGTCGTTTCTTTTCTTACAGGTATGTAAGGGTTTGGTAGAAAACACTTTTATTTTATGTGAATGTAAAGTTAACGCAATAAATCTTTTCTTACAGAGAAACTCAATTGTGTTTTGATTGATTGTGTCGTCCGAATCACTATAAAAATATTTTGTAGTCTATTTCTTTCCAACTACCTACTCAAAAAAGTGATGTCAATATTTTCGTCACTAAAATAGAAAGAAAAAATATTGAAATTATTTTGTTGTTTTAAACGAGTTGTAGCAGCATCTTTCATTCTATCATATGGCGAAACCTAGCCATAGGCTGCTCTATTTAATCAGAGGCCGTGTGCAGATTTAAAAAAAAGAAATTAAAAAACTAAATAGGAAAAAACAAATCTATTTTCAGTAGGTAGACAATGAAAACAAGTACAATTTATTGTGCTTGTAATTAATAACTTTTCAAAAATCGTTTGAATTTTATAATATTAGGACCTTTAATATCGCAAGTAATGGAGTTTTGAAGCTTGACTGCATTGAATGTAAAACTTCTACGAAACAAGGGCGATGTATGATGTGGCATTGTAAGCATGTTATTACGCCGAGTATTTACGAAGTGTACGTATGACCTAGGTACCAATTCAAAACTATAAAAGAAGTAGAAGGATGTTTTAGTGTAAGCAAAGTGTGTGTAAAAGATCCCAACGATTTCCCATCTTCAACTACCCGAGCTCGGTAATTTTCTGAAAAATATGATCGTAAGCTAAATATAAACCCACAACATCAATTTTTTATCATTTAAATACGGGATTTTTCTGTTGCAACAAAACAAGTACCGTAAATAAAGTTACAATAATTAAAATATGACAAACCTAGTGATTCAGACAGCATTTTACGCTGGTTAAATGTTAAAATATCTCTATTAGCGTATAACAATTTGAGAGAGGAATAAGCCTTCTGAAGTAATTTACAAGCATGCTCTTTAAATCGTAAATTCGTATCCAAGATAATACCTAAATTTTTTGCAGAGACAACCGCGATAAGTTGTTCATTATCGATGTGTAAACTATAAAGATTTTTTACAGTTGTTACTTGATTTTTGTTGCCGAATAATAGTAGATGCGATATGCTGCTTTAAGTTTTAAATTATCTTCTCATGAAAGTTGTTTAATTGTGCTGAGTAATCTGAGTACTGTGCTTAAGCTTGAATTTTACAATGTTTTAAAACTTTAGAATATCAGCGGTGTAGATAATAAACTGAAAAGGACTTAAGATAGAACCTTGCGGTACCCCTGATGAGATATTGAAGGAATTTGAAAACGAATCGTTATTTCTAATTATTAAACTTCTGTCTGGCAAACAAGTTTTGATTAAGTTCGTGGCGTCAACTTCAAAACCGTAATACTTAAGCTTAGCGACAATAAGATCATAACTAATAGTATCGAACGCTTTCGAAAAGTCTAGTAATATCAAAGCCATAATCATATGATTGTAAGACGCTGTGATAATATCGTTCGTGATACATGCGAGAGAAATGGCAGTACTAAATTCCCCTCTGAAACCAGATTGCCAATCCCGTATTATAAATTATTTTCATTGAAAAAGCCGTACATTTGCATAGACAAGATCTTTTTAAAAATTGTTGATATGTAAGGTAGTATGCTAATTATTGTAAGATCCGAAAAAGATTTTGGATTTGCAACCTTTGAAAGAGGTAGACCTACAGCTCTTTTCCAGCCCAATGGAAAGTAACTTGATTGAATACAGCATTGGATAATATGTGTATGTGTAATAAATTTTATCAATAAAGGGACTGGCGTATTTTAGCATCATGAGAGAAATGGTATCAGAACTTATTGCATTAGATTTTAAGCTAATGCAAAATTTTATAAACTTCATCTATTGTAGTAAGCGAGAATTTGAAAGATTTGTCTACTGAATTAAGATTAGTTAAATAATAATTGCAATTGTTTGTAGTAGATTAAACGAAAGGACTGAAATAGTCGCCAACAGTCTAGTCAATATGTACATGGTAGCTTGCAAAAGATCAGAAAAAATTTTTTTTGGTATGTTGTATGTACCCAAATACTAGTTAAGAATTTAAGTTTTCGACCTCCCAGACCCTGTGCTAAATGTAGGGGAACTCGAAAAACCGCTAAATTTTCTGACTTTTTTCAATTTTCGCTCTCTAACCTGTTTCTTTTACGTCCTACGAAAAATCATATTCTATCTTCTTTTGTAAAATGTTAGATTTGCTACAATTTTTTTTATAAAAACATTTTTCTAAACATCATACTTCAAAAAACCGGTTAATTTTTCAAATTTTCCAAAAACTGAAAAACAACACAGGTTATTACGCAATAACTCTTTTTCGTTTCATCCTACAACAAAATCATGAGCACTGTTTTCGTAGAGCATCAAATTTCCTTTAAAATTGGTATGACAAAATTTTTCTCAGAACATTACGTTCTTTGAAAGTACTGAACTTCACAGGTACGATGCATAATCCGAATTGTCTAAAAGATACAAGAAACGCCAGTTGTCGATCAATAACCTTATTTTTTCTTGGATAAGAAATAAAAGGTACTTCCTTAAGCTGATGTAATAATTTATATTTCTCTACCGGTTTCGTCACAATATGACATCTTCAGGAGAAAAATTGTCTTAGTTGTTAATTAAATATACAGGGTGATCCAAGATTCCGTTCTAGTAAGATAATAGCTTTTTGTTAGGAGATAGAACCTAATTAAGAGCAAAGAGCAACATAGTGCACCTGGAAGCATAATCTAAAAATATTCTGAACTTTACAGGGCGTTCGACTTGTTTGTGGCAGTATCTTTATTTTTTCAAATGAAATACCCTTTATATCACTTCATTTTTGGATTTCCTATTAAGTTGAGAATCAGTTTTATTAACCATATGTTTGGTCTAAGTTGCACCGTTTTCGAGATATTTTTATTTCTTGGAAAAAATTTACTTTTGTGTTGTTCTAAAAAGTTTGAAATACCTCTGGAACTAAATAGGATAGGCACATACGGTTTGATCATCGTGCTAAATACGGGCTGCTACATCAGCAGTGCTGCAAATAACATTGTTAAAAATTACTATCTCCTAACATAAAGTTATCATCTTACTAGAGCGGAATCTTGGACCACCCTGTATATGTAGAAGTAGTTTTTCCATTCTATTAATTAAAGCTGTTTTTTATTATAAAATCTGTTATAATTATTTAAAATTCAATCAAAATTATAATTGATTAATTATTCGAAAATTCTTAATTATAGGAAAAAGAACCATTACACACCGTTTAGTTTATTGTGCTTTATTCCACCACCTTAAAATCATACAAGAACAACATTGAACAATATAACATCTAAACTTAATATAACAATTTATAGATACTATGTGTGCTTCTATTTAAAATACTGGTGCAATCTTTAAGTCTCTGTGCTTCCTTTCTTCAACAGAGATCTACAAAACAAATTTCCGAGTTTAGTATGCATAAGAAAACTAAAGTGCTGCACTCGCTTTGTTTATCCAAATATATTCATATATTCAACACCATTATACCACTCAACAGACCACGCAATATATCGATTTAAATACATAAAATCGAGCTGCAGCTTCCATTTTCCTTCCGGTATCAGAGGTGGAAAATTTGTAGCGTTAGGAGATAATTTATAGACGTAGTAATTAACACCCTAGAAAATATAAATTAACATGCTTTAATAGAATAACTAAAATATATACTGATATTTACTTTTCTTAGAGGACATTTGGCATTTGAATTGTATAACATGTGGGGTATATCGAAATCCTTAGACATAAAGAATGAACACAATCCCATCATGAACTCAATAGGCCCTTTTCTATATTCATTACTCCTGAATTGATAACCAGTAATCAGCACCTTAAAATTTATTTATATAGACAAAATTAAATGGAAATTGCAATTTTATTTGAATTTACTTGTCCCATATCATCGTTTAGAATATCTACTCGCGGATAAAAACTGAGATTTAAATACAATTCGGTTCTGCTAAGTTTGTAACATTTTCCAATTTTTACGTCCACCAGACTTCTGTTAATGTTTGTAACTTCACAGTGATCGGGTACAAATTTATACAAGGTTTGCTAAAAAAATACACAAGGTGGAATGTTAACAGATTTAATATAAGTGGCACTTACAATACAACCGATGGGAAGAGTTAAGAAAGGTAGAGCAATTAAAATTTTAGTCATTTGGATGAAGATATCCATATTTGAAAACATTCCCAAGTAATCGTTTGTCTTGCAAACTTGTATTCCGTTAGATTGCTAATGTGAACTATTCTAAGCCACGTAATTTGTGGTTTTAATGTATAGTACATAATTATTTTCCTCTTAAAAGCATGTGATGTTTTTTCATATTTGGGTGTTATCAGGAAGGACATCACGCTAATGAGCCATGATTGATAAAATTGTTTTGTGCTGAAATTGCTCTTGTTATTATAAAGTTGGAATAAGCGAAATCATTAATTTTTAAAAGTCATCATATGTAATAAAAATTAAAAATATATTACAGTATCAATATAAACATTAAATTATTTAAGATGTACATATATTTAACTTAAAACCAAATCAATAATCAGTTTCAAATTATATAAGACAGAAATGCACGGTAATTAAGTACCAAGTCAAAATACAAACATGAGCAAGTAATACAGTAAAATTAAATAATTATAATAATACATATACATAATAATACAATAGACGCGAAAATATAAATATGTAAGACAGATTCCGCTTTTGTTCTTATAACCGTTCAACTTGAAAATATTTAAGTGCTTTTAGTGCTAAGTTGTTTAGATATTATTAACTACCTACAACAATGTACGTCTATTCCTTAGATTTTACACCAACAAACTAAATCGTTGTTGTCATTCCGAATCAGTATTAACTTGAGTTTCTCATCAGAACCATTTATTGGTAAGCCGTAGAGTTTAGTTCCGACAAATATGCCGATATGTACTGGTTTTAAGGTGTTTTCGAAAGAAATGGTAACGCCGCCGCCGCGAAAGCTGAATACTTGAAATCGTTTCCAAATCCTGGTCCACCGTCAGCAGAATTTAGAAAATTGGACCAAATGCTAACAAATCGAATTAATGCTTAACGAACTCGTCTTAACCCTGAACATTAAGAACTAATTTTACAAACTGTTTCTGAAGGACCTGGAAGTAGCATACGAGGAGTTGCTTGCCGATTTAATATTTCCGATTACAGAGAAATGACATAGTATGGCACATTATAATATCTACATTTATGTTTTATTTCCTAATGGTTTTATTTTAGGCAGGTAAGGTAAACGCACCTATTTCCGTCCAGCTCCAACAGCTCACCGCCTAATGAATTATTGTTTTATAAATAAATTGTAGCGGCTCAAATAACTTCGATTTTTAGTTCTATGTTATCTAAAATCCTTGGTTCTAAGTATTATGTTACATTCATTCTAAGTAAATAAAAATTATGTCAATTATTAGTTTTTAATTTTTTTTGGAACGTGCGATTATGCTAAGACAAAAAATTCTTGCAATCTAGACTAATTTGGGCATTGTTTTTAATCTTTATGAATATTTTTATTTGTTAAATCAGAACAGTACTCCTTCTTCATACTGAACACAAAGAATCAGGAATTTTCATTAAACAAATATGGAAAGCAAAGGGTGGATCGCTTACTGATACAAAATACGCATTTCAATAATTTTCTTTTTGAAATATAAAACTAAATATTTTATAACTTCTGATGATACGTATGTATACTATTTATATGTGCACTGTTATACAGAAAGTTTCATTAATAAATATTATTTAGTTTTAAATCTAAGCGAGTTTGAATTTCAAATGTTGTTTAGATGACAGGGTATTGGTGCTTTTACCCTACGTAGTTAGCAATTATGTTATATTTCATATAATCTTTAGTTGCTAACTAATTGATTAGCAATCATCATTATAAAAAACAAAGAAAAAAATTTCGTCACAATGTTAACACAGTAGAGGGGGTATATTTTGGTCGAATAATTTCAGGGTCGCTATATTATACGTTACAAGTTGAACCCTATCCTCTAATACCCTTTCGGATATTTGCTTCCTTCACAAATAGCAGTACATGTCAAACAAGTTAGGTCTATTTTACAAAACGATTACTTAAATAATGTTTAGTTTATCGTGCTTTATTCCGCCACCTTAAAATAATAAAAGAACAGTAAAAATACAACTTCTACACTTACTATAACAATTTATAAATACTGTATGCACTTCTGTTTAAAACACTGGTGCAATCTTGAAATTTCTGTGCTTCTTTTTTAAACATGAAGTTTAGAATCCATAACTAAAGTGTTGCACTGGCTTTTTTTACCCAAACATATTAATATATTCAACACCATTATACCACTCAACAGACCACGCAATATATCGATTTAAATACATAAAATCGAGCTGCAGCTTCCATTTTCCTTCCGGTATCAGAGGTGGAAAATTTGTAGCGTTAGGAGATAATTTATAGACGTAGTAATTAACACCCTAGAAAATATAAATTAACATGCTGTTAATAGAATAACTAAAATATATACTGATATTTACTTTTCTTAGAGGACATTTGACAATTGAGTTGGTTAACATTTGGGGTATATTAAAATCCTTGGATAACAAGAATGAACACAGTCCCATCATGAACTCAATAGGTCTTTTTCTATATTCATTACTCCTGAATTGATAGCCAGTAATCAGCACCTTAAAATTTATGTATAAAAACAAAATCTAGGTACTAATGTTTCACAAAAAGATTACTTAAATACTCTTTAGTTTATTATGCTTTATTCCACCACCTTAAAACCATACAAGAACACCAATAAACAATACAACTTTTTAATACATTGGAACAATGTTAAAGTTACTATGCTTCCTTTTTTAGACAGAAATTTACAAAACGAATTTTAGAATTTTCAATGCAAAAGGAAACTAAAGTGCTGCACTCGCTTTGTTTATCCAAAAATATTTATATATTCAACACCACTATATCACTCAACAGAGAAAATAGTGTATCGATTTAAATACAAAAAATCGACCTGCAGCTTCCATCTTCCTTCCGGTATAAGAGGTGGCATATTTGTAGCGTTAGGAGATGATTTATAGATGTAGTAATGAGCACCCTAAAAAAATAAATTAACATTCTGTTAATAATTACAATGACAAAAATATTTTGATATTTACTTTTCTTAGAGGACATTTGAGATTTGAATTGGATAACATGTGGGGTATGTCAAAATCCTTAGATAAATAGAATGAACACAGTCCCATCATGTATTCAATAGGTCCTTTTCTCTATTCATTACTCCTGAATTGATAACCGGTATACAGCACTTTAAAATTTATTTATAAGAACAAAATTAAATGGAAATTGTAATTTGATTTGAATTTACTTGTCCCATTTCATCATTTAGAATATCTACTTGCAGATAAAAACTGAGATTTAAATACAATTCGGTTCTGCTAAGTTTGTAACATTTTCCAATTTTCATGTCCACCAGACTTCTGTTAATGTTTGTAACTTCACAGTGTTCGGGGACAAATTTATACAAGGTTTGCTGAAAAATATATAAAATGAAACGTTTACAGATTTAAAATAAGTCGTACTTACAACACAACTGATAGGAAGAATTAAGGAAGGTAAAGCAATTAAAATTTTAATAATATGGATAAAGATATCCATATTTTAAAAAGTTCCAAATAATTGTGTATCTTGGAAACTTCTATGCCGTTTGGTTGCTGATGTGGACTATTCTAAGCCACGTAATTCGAGGTTTTCATGTATAGTAGATAATTACTTTCCAGCACCTGCAAAGATTAGCGGATGTTTTTCCACATTTTGTGTGTTATCACGAAAAACATCATACTAATGATCCATCGTTGTTAAAATTGTTTTGCAATGAAATTATGTTGGTCATTATGAAGTTAGAATAAGCAAACCTTGGACAGAAGACATTAATTTTTTATATGTAGCAAAAAAATCACATAATATATTACAGTATCAATATAAACATTAAATTAGTTAAGATATATATTCAACTCAAAACGAAACAAATAAGAACTTCCGATTTATTCAAGAAAGAATACACAGCAATGAAGTACCAATTCAAAATACGAACATGAGCAAGTAATACAGCCAAATTAAATAACAATAATAATCATATTTGATAATAACCAAAAAAAATTATAACTAAAAACACACAAAAGTTAGAAAAAAGAACGTTTTTGAAACCGACTTTTAATAACCAACAAATAAATTCACGTTTATAAAAATAATAACAACGGAGGTATAAAGACATTTACATAAATTTCGTTATCTTGTAGTAATTAGACTTAATTAATAAATACAAAAACAATAGTAACAAATCTCAGTGAAAACCTACTACAGTTTCTAAAGGTCAAAACTCTAAAATGCATGTGCGGTTACTTATTTTCCACAGAAACGAAATGAATAAATGTAAAAATATTTATACTGGGTGTCTCACTGCAAAGTAGAAAATTAAGCAACAATCTTCGAAACTTTTAATTAATAAAATGTGTTCAACCAAATACCATTGTTTCGTACTTGCATCATAATTCAAACATTCGCGCCCTTGAACACCTTAAATGCATCTTGGTCATGGAAGGGGTAGAAGCTTATAAGCGTCTTTATTTACTTCCGCACGAGACATAACTGGGCCGCGCTTTCAAGCGAAAATGCTGCGGCATTCTGGTAGATTATCAGTCATCAAACGTCAAAATTTGTATTATTATTTAGTGTTTCCTTTTTATGTGTCTATATCGAATTGTTATAAATTAATATATTTAAAATCATTCTTATAGTTCGTATTACCTAAGTAGAAACAAAAAGTGCAGTGAAATGTAGGTTCTAAAAAGAAACAAAGAAAAAATCGAGCCAGCATTAAAAAAGCTGGATAACACCAAAACTAACGATTTCCTTCCATAACAACTACAGGGACATCATCATTATTGGGAAGCCACGTGACTACGAAATTTACTGTTGGTTAGGCAACACATCTTGCACTGTTGGCAGCTCTGTTGTAATAAAGAATTATGTAGTTTCCAGGGGCGTAGTATTGGCTATATGATAAAACTACTTAGAACTTAAATATTTAAAAATAATTATATGTAAAATTGGAAAATTAAAAAATGACAATATATTGAAGATATTTTTAAAAACAAGAATTAGATAAGGCCCAAACAATGTTGATGTAGCTGTTCAACAAGAGCTTTTTAGTTATTTTTTCAATTTTATTAAATTTAACTGTCCACTGTGAAGGAATTTTCATAAAAAGATAATTATGCAGGTAGGGTAAACGCACCAATACCTGGTCATTTAAACAATATTTGAAGTTCAAACTCATTTAAATTTAAAACTAAATATTTAATAACGAATTTTTCTGTATAGTTATGCATGCATAAATGATATACATATCCAATCATTAAGAGTCATTAAATGTTTAGTTGTATATTTAAAAAAACCATTTATCAAAGCCGGCACTTTGGCAGCCGTCTTAACACAATCGTGTTCTGGGAATAATTAAAGATTAATAATTGACGTGTAATTTTTATTTTCTGAAATTAATGTAACATAATACTTAGGACTAGGTATGCTAAATAACAGAACTGAAAATCGCAATTATTTCAGCTGCCCTAATTTATTTATAAAAAGATAATTCATTAGGTAGCAGGTTACTAGAATTTAATTAAAAATAATGTCTTACATTTATCCTAAATTTTACAATTTCATTTAGTTATTTTACATTTTATTGCAATTTATGTACAAATTACATAAATGGTTCGATATGGCCACCCTGTTTCTCCCAACATAACCGAACTCTATTTTTGATACTATTGAAAACTGAAACTAAGGTTTCTGGTGATATATTATTAATTTCATTTTGTATGGCCTCTTTTAATTCGTCAATATTCTGTGGACGGTGCCTGTAAATATTATTCTTCAAATAAAAAAAAAAATTAATAGTGTGAGATCAGGAGACCGAGGGAGCCATCGTTCACAACTAATCACTCGGTCATCAAAGAACTCTTCCAAATAACGAATAGTAGTGCGGGCCGAATGTGCTGATGCAAGATCTTGCTGGAAGTATCCCTCTTGGATTTCATCATCTAATAGTTGTTCGATAAAAGGTGTTAAAATATTATCTCGGTATCTTTTTCCACTATAGATTATGCGTCTTGACATCGCAACCCATACACCAACCTCCTGGGGATGCAAACTTGTTTTTTCATAATTGTGGGGATTCTCTGTGGCCCAGGTTCTGTAATTTTGCCCGACAAATGAAATCATGCTTCATCTGACATAAATGTAATATTTAATCTGTCATCGTTGTTCAAGTGTTGCATAAACCACTGACAGTATTGAACGCGTAACTGATGATCATGCGGAAACAGTTCTTGTATTACAGACACTTTATAGGGATGCATTCGTAGTTTATTTTTTAATGCAACTTGGCAACTTGCATATGAAAGTCCCGCGAAAAAGTTGTTGGTTAGATTATGGTTTAAAATAGTTTAAATTGTTTAATGAATGTAAATAATTCAGAAATAAATAGCAATGCCAGTTTTTTATTTAAGTTTGCTAATAAAACAATTAAGTTACTACAAGTGATAAATAATTCAAAATAATTAATAATTTAAAACACAAATAAAGCAAAACATATTATTTGTTTAATGCAAATAGATTCCTACCTGTTTCATCGTAATGGACTTGCACTTCAGGAAAAGCTCGTTCAAATTGTTGGATACAAGATTGTAATGAATAAGTCCATGTACCATCTGCATTCTGTGTTCCACTTCGATAGTGAGCTATTAAAATAAATTTATCTTGTTCGCTTGTAAAAGGCATCGCAAAAACGTAACCTGAAATAATTATGCAGTTTTAAAATGTATTATCACACTCTGAATGCGTTAAATCTAACTTACCTCGATTAACTCACAAAAAACAGATTTAGTCTTGAAAAAGACTGATTTTTAAATAGAACAAAATAAACTGTAAAAAACGCAAAACAGAAACCAAGAAATTACGGAAGGTAGGCACGCCGATGTACTCGTGAGGGAGTGTAGCCAACGTTGAAAGATAAAATTTCGCGCCGCTTTTAAATTAGTGGTCACGTGGCTTCCCATTAATGATGATGTCCCTGTACTACTAAAATAATCTCTAACTAATATTAGCACTGCACCGGACAGGCAACATTTTCCTACTGATCCGGACGCTTATCGATACGAAAGTATCGGGCTCCATCCAGTTATATATAAATTAATTTGTGTTTGCAATCATAATACACGAAAACTTGGAAGAAAGAATTTTTTGATTTATAAAAGACCTTAAAACATGATGACAATATTGCCAAAAATACTTGAAAGGTATACCATAGAAGAACAAGAAAATGAGAATATAAAGATGCAGAGACAAGAAGATAAACAAAAACAAACAAACCGTAAAACATAAAACACCGTCATTAAGGCCTTGTTAAAAACAGGACTATGAAAAACATTGACATTTTGAAACAGGTCAGATTTCGTCCATAGATATAATGGAAGACAGACGGAGGTACTTGATTGTTAGTTTTTTTCACACGTCGTCGTGGTGGAATTTTGTCTTTGATAGCATGCGACACAAATAAATTTTCAAAAATATCATTTTGTATAAAAAAATTATTATTTTCATCAAATCAAAACATCTTCGGTTGCCAACCATTCTGGTAAACACGTCGAGAAAAGCAGCATGAAGACTAATGGGCCATTTCAGTCAGACTACTCTTAGGGCCTACAAATCATTAAATATAAATTAAAGTATAGTAAGTCCATCTCACATGCAACATTATTTGTTGGAAATGCTAGTGTTACTCGGATGCTCTGTATCGTTTTGCCGCTTTTCGTTTCCGAAGCACAGGAAATTGTCGCCGGTGTTGTAGTTTCGAGCAAACCCACGCTGGGTGAAAACTTCGTTACGGCGGCGCTAATCGTCGATTATTAAAAATGTCAACCAAAGAAATTTTAGAAGATCTACCAGTAGCAATGGAAACCGAGAAACAGCGATTACGAAAAAAGGCTTAAGACGCCGCACGGTGATCAATTTTGAATAATTAACTAGACAAAATGTAGAAAATGGAATTTCTCATTTCGAATGAATAATAGTATACGTAGCAAGTTAAAGAGTCAATTGTTAATATACTAGTCCAATTTGTTGCGACGAACGTTAAAAGTAGAAGTATTGTATTAATGCACTTATGTTAGTGCAAAGTGTTGTGTCGATGAGTAGTCTTTTTTTTTTATGTTAATAAAGTTTTGCATATTTATAGTATTAGTTTGTTGTTGTATGGTAAGTGTAATAAAAAACATTTCTAGTAAGGAAATAACTTTATAAAATAGCATAATACTTATAGTATAATAATATAATACTATACATAGTTTACCCGATAGTACATAAATGGGCTTGCGGTAGTTAAACAAAAGAAGTTTCAAAAAGTTTCACGATAAATTTTTTTTCATCTGTTTTGTAGGTTTGAGTTTCTACTTTAAAATCTATAATAAATCTTTACTTAGTTTTACCAATAATTTCTTCTGTTTTGATTTGTTGAATGAATCAGAAATGGGACTCTTTATAGACGTGGTGGTACAAGGAAAGAGAAACACGAACGATGTAAACACGGAAAGACGTTTTCTTAAAGATGTAGAAAAGGTATTAAAAATTATGAGCATAGATAAAACTTTTAGTGTAAATTTTTCCACAATATTAGACATAATATCAAGTGGATATGCTATAAATACGACAAAGTTTAAAAAGTGCAAAACTCTAATATAATGCTATACCCCTGGTATCCTATGCCAGTAAGCCTCTACAAGATATTAATACACGGACCAGATGTATTGGGCCATTTTATGTGTTCAATTGGACAGTTGTCCGAAGTAGCTTTTCTGGCTCGCCTTAAAGAGTTTAGGAACTTTTGTGGACATCACACCCGAAAAATGTCAAAGTGTAATTAACATCTTTTGAATTTGCTCTTGATATTTTCAGATCCTTTAATTACCAGCATTAGAACGCTACCAAAAAGAAAATGTGGAATTTTTTAAAAACTCTCTTTCAGATCCCTGACAAAGCAGTACACTCTGTAGAAGACTCTGACGATGACCAGGAGAAAGAAGACTTATAAAATGATATAGAATATCCATTCATTTATTTATTTATGTTTTTTGTGTACTATATTTAATAATATATATTTTTTACTTTTCGTGAATTCTAAGGTTAAATATCTCTTAAAAGTTTGCGTAATGAAAGTCATAAAAGGTAAATTTTGCATTTTGTTTTACTAGAGTGTGCTTCTGTTACATTCCATACCATAATGCAGTGATTAATAATTTTGTCTTACTAAATAAGCGAAATTGATTAGTTGATCACTGTGCGCCGGTACTCATGAGAAAAAATAAGTTGGACATTGATCTAGCGGAAATAAGTAGTAAGTAATGACTACAAAGAAAAAGATGTGGTGTTCTTTCTGCAAAATGTCGAATCGTACCAATTCAACCTGTCGATGAAGTCAATCGCAAAACAAACAAAATTTCACAAGTGATTCTAATAATACCAAGAAAAAGCTATTCAAACCCTTTTCAAAGATCACACTGCAATAATGAGCGAAGACCTCAGACGAGCTCAAATCCCAAAGAAGAAAGGACACGAGACATTAACAAAATTGCAAATTAAAGGTTACGTCGCCGTCGGGATAATCAAAATTGAGTAACGAAATTTTTTCATATGTTCTATTCAATGCTGTAAATAGAATGAATAGTAAAAAAATTAACAGAAAACTACTTCAAGGGCCCAAAAATGTATCGTAATGTTCTTTTTATATAACACGTTTATCTATTTTTAATATTTATTTAAACTAAGTCTATTACAATTTATTTCTAATACTTATTTCCAATACATTTATTTATTTCTATATGTACATAATAATTTATTTATTTATATCACACATTTATTTCGTTTGTGGTTACGAGTCTATTCACTGCATCACAACGGCGTAACTGGAGTCTCTCTCTTCTCGCTGGAGTATATATATCGTCTCCTTGTTTATCTCGATGAGCCTAGAAGGTTCGCGCCTTTTCTCGCACATTCGACGATAGGAACGACTGGACCGTTCCAGATTTTTCTGGTACATTCGACTGGTCTCGCGTTACAGTATAATTAGTTTGTTCTTTTACTTTCCACTTTATCTCTAAACATTTTCTCATGCTAGACGGTAAAATGCTGAATTTACAATAAGGTCTAAAATTTGGAAACTTTATTCAGTCAGGAAGTTGAGAATCCTTACTGTCTTTATTAAAACTAAAAAGAAAGTCCAGACATAAATCGTATGAGTGATTCTTCTAATCAAGAAAATTAGTTTTCGTTTTTCGTGTTTCACTCCTTGCTTCCAAGATGTAAACACAAGAGGTAAACTATTTACATAACTAACAATCTTTAAACCCATATCGGCCCCAAAGGCCACAATGTTCTTGAGAGAATTTTGACTTCCTGTTCAGTGTAATATTCCATTTTTTCATGATGCAGTTGTTTAAACCTAGCAAACAAAAACCCTTAAATTGGATCTTAATAGCTTCACAGCTTTTCAACGCTTCCTATTCCATAATACTAAGCAATTTTTATAATAAATAGGTTATATTTGAATTTCTTAAAGTCCCGCCAAAATACAGTAAATTAGGTTGGTAGGAGAAACGTCGTTGTAATTTTGATATGTAATGATAATGACTTTATTTCTGTTGAGTAAATTTCCCCAAATTATGGCTAAGTTTAGGGTTCGTTCATTTAAGTCTTCCTTGTAAATGGCTGAAAGGTTTTAAAAGTTGGTCGACTCGCTCTGATGATTTATCATAAAATAAATACATTCTAACTAGTCTTCTTTAGATATTTTTTGTTGTTCCGTGTAAAAATCCCATTTCATCGCATAATTATCTACAAATCCTAATTTGAATTAAAAAAGTATAATAAGGTCGAAAATCAACGATTATTTTTTAAATCCACCTTACAATCTATGTTTTTCTCTTAGACAGGTACATAGTTAGCAAATATATTTCACATAATCTTCAGTTATCAATTAATTGATTAGCAGTCATCATTAGAAAAAAAAACAAAAAAAAAGATTTAGTCACAATATTAACACAGTAGAGGGGTATATTTACAGGAACAAATTGTAGTGTTGCAATATTATGCGTTACAAGATGAACCCTATTTTCTAAAACTGTTTAGAGTATTTACTTCGTTCACAAGTACCAGTACATATCAGACAATTTAGGTCTGTTTCACAAAAAGATTACTTAAATACTGTTTAGTTTATTGTGCTTTATCCCACCACCTTAATGTCATACAAGAACGACAGCAAACAATAAAACAACTTGTAAACTTATAATAACAATTGATAGATACTGTATGTACTTCTATTTTAAACACTGGTACAATATCGAGGTTTCTGTGCTTCTTTTTTTGGACAGAAATGTACAAAACGAATTTCAGAGTTTGGAATGCACAACAAAACTGAAGTTCTGCACTGGTTTTGTTTATCCAAATATATTCATATATTCAACACCACTATACCACTCAATAGAGAAAGCAGTGTATTGATTTAAATACAAAAAATCGATTTGCAGCTTCCATCTTCCTTCCGGTATAAGAGGTGGCATATTTGTAGCGTTAGGAAATAATTTATAGACGTAGTAATGAACACCCTGGAAAAGATAAATTAACATTCTGTTAATAGAATGACCAAAATATTCTGATATTTACTTTTTTTAGAGGACATTTGATATTTGAGTTGGATAACATGTGGGGTATGTCAAAATCTTTAGATGAAAAGCCAGAACAAGTTCCCATCATAAACTCAATAGGTCCTTTTCTATATTCATTACTTCTGAATTGATAACCGGTAATCAGCATCTTAAAATTTATTTATCAAAACAAAATTAAATGGAAATTGTAATTTCATTTGAATTTACTTGTCCCATATCATTATTTAGAATATCTACTTGCACATAAAGACTGAGATTTAAATACAACTCGGTTCTGCTAAGTTTGTAACATTTTCCAATTTTCATGTCCACCAGACTTCTGTTAATGTTTTTAACTTCACAGTGTTCGGGTACAAATTTATACAAGGTTTGCTAAAAAATGCACAAGGTGAAACGTTTACAGATTTAAAATAAGTCATACTTACAATACAAGCGATGGGAAAAATTAAGAAAGATAAAGCAATTAGAATTGTAATAATATGGATGATATCCATATTTTAGAATATTCACAAAACAATAGTTTGTCTTACAAACTAGTATGTTAGTTGGTCACTTACTATATTTATATGTAGTGTGGTTCATAAAATATTCTGAAGCCACGTATCAATCCATGATAGTTAATCACCTTTACAATTTGATAAAATCTCGAAAAACAGGTAAATGTTTTTTTTTTATATTTTATGTATTATCGAAGATCATAATGATCATGATAATGATCATACAAATGGATCATTGGTTTATGTTGAAATCCTACTACATTACAGATCGTGTTAGTATATCGAACAAAAAAAAACAATAAAATTACAAATTGTCAGTACAAGCTACAAATAAAATAAAACAAAATGTTATACTTTTATATTATTTCATTGCTTTCTACTAATATAGTTTCAATGGTTAGTTTTATTTACTTAAATATTTTGGGCGTGAGCTGTTGCGGCTAGTTGCCCTTTTCTTTGCTATAATTTGTAAGTGGAATTTTTTTTATATACAGGATGTTCGGCAATTGGTGCAACTGTTTTATGTAGCCACATTCCCTATGTGAAACTGAGACGAAAATGTTGAGCGAAGAAAGTTTCTGGATGCGTATTTGCTTCTTGAAAAAGTAATCTAAGAACTTTAAATCTGGCAACATTTAAATAAAATCTGAGTTGCTTTCTAGACGGTCTCGTACAATGTGAATTTTCGTGAGCCCACTGATGCAGATTGTGACAATTAAAAGTACCGTCTCTTGGGAAAATGACTTATCAGTCCACGATATTTGCTTATGGAAATTTTAGTTCGGATCGGTCTGTCGCAGTAGCCAGTTGCAGTGGTTATTGCGTCTTTGATAATCATTAGGTGTTAAGGATTGAACAGTACAAAAATGGTAGGGATGGAATTACTAGCAATATTAAATCGGCGAGTAACTTCTCTCTTATTAATTGTAGGTCCTTCAGAAACACTTCTTCTTGTTCAAGGTTAAAACCAGTTTGCGAAGCACCAGCAGTAATTCGGTTTGACCTGTCTCTTTCGATTCGCCATCCAATTTTCAAAATACGTATGCTGACGGTTGATGACGATTTGAAAACTTTCTCAAGTATTCAGCTTTTACTGCATATTATACAATTTTGTTGCTTTCTTTGTTCTCTTTGCTATTTTTAGATCATATTTTCCGTCGCTCCTAATCGTAACTTTCAGGTACTTGTCAATCGTCTTTGAGTTGATTACAATATATTTACATTTGTTTATGTTTATTTCCAATTTCATATTTTCTATTCCTTCTATCCAGATATCTAGAAGTAGTTGCATCTTTCTCTGATAATCCGCGGTTAGTACGATATCGTCAGCGTATAGTAGTGAGTCGATTTTCGCTGGTTGTAGGTTTATGTTCTTCTTCTTGTATTTTTAACTATTTTGTCGATTACTAGAATAAATAGCAGAGGGTTTAGGCTGTCACCCTGCTTTATTCCATTTTCCATTTTAAATGGTGGCTATTCCTTTCCATACAGCTGTACTATTTCTAAGATTCTTCTATATACACTTTAGTTACTTGAATTAATTTATGGAGTACTTTTAGTTCTTCTAGTACTTTCCATACTATTTTTCTATTGATCTTGTCAAATGCTGCCCAAGATCTACAAACGTGATGTACAGTTCTTCCCCCTCCTCATGTTTCTTCTCTATCGCACTTTTTATTATAAATATGTTGTAATTTGTTTGTCTCTCTTTTCTAAATGCTACCCGTTCTTCCTCTATATTTTCAAGGCTACTGTTGTTAGGCAGATCGCTCTGTAATTATTATAGTCTGTTTCCTCCCTTTTTTTGCAGATTGGTATAATAAGATTTTCTTCCCTTTGTTTTGATATCTTGTTTGTTTTCCATGCTTCTTTATATATCTCTAGCAACAATTTTTTGCCTTCTTCCCCTATTCATTTTATTAATTCTGGTTCTATATTTTCTACTCCATTTGCTTTTCCCAGTTTAATATCCTGCAGGCTTTCTCCGAACTCTGTCCAATTGATTTCACCTATTTCTTCTACTTCCCTTTATCGGTTTCTTTCTGTCTCTTCAGTTATCTTTGTTTGGTCTTCTTCAGTATTCTTGAAGTTTTTAATATGACGTTCTTTCCACACTTGTAGAATTTGTGCCGTTTTTACTTTCAGTTGTTTATCTGCGTCTTTTATCTTCCTTATCTCCTTCCTTCTTTAGCCTTCCATAGCTTTCAGTTTACTCCAAAATCGTCTGTTATTTGTTTTGTATGCTTTATTTAGCTCTTTTCCGACGTCTTCCCAACTTTTCTTTTTGGTTTCTCTTACTAGTGTTTTAACCTTGTTTTGTATTCTTATGTATTCGCTTTTATCTTGGTCTTGGTTCGTATAGATATATTTTTTCCATGTATCCTTTTTTTTAACTTCTGCTTGTAGGTCTTTATTTCACCATTTTGCTTCTCTGTTATTTTTGCTAAATATATTTTTCCTGGAGATTTTTTTTGTTTTATTTATTATTTCCTTAAATTGTTTCCATTTCTTTTCCAAATCCCATTCTGTATTTATCCCCTTAAGTTTTTTAAAGTTCCTCTCTGTGTCTTCTTGGTATTTTTTCTTTAGTTCTGGATTTTTTAATTTGTATACTGCTAATTTTATGTACACTGGTTTTTTTTCTTGATTATCCCACTATAGTTTCATTTCCGCTAAAGCCACCTTCGAAAACTGCGTTGTAACTGACCGCAGATAACTCTTTCATGACTACCCAGTGGCAGAACATGCAAAATAACGAGCTTAACCAAGAAGAACTTAGGCTGCTCTCAACCAAATAAGATCGCGACATTGCAACTGTTTAGACTCCCATCATAAATGAAACAGAGCACCTTCTCCTGAGTGTAATTGCGACGCCGTAAAACAGAGCATCCAACACATTATCACTGAATGCCCATTAAGAAAATAAATCTGCTATACGATTCTATTTAATAAATAAAAGGAATAACAGATATACCAAAAAAGGTTGAGCGCTAGTGTTTTCTAGAACTCGGGAGAAAACATAAGCTCGAGACAAACTTACTATTTATTAATAAAAACAGGAAAACAAGATAATAAAAAATCAATCAATATGTTTATTGCAATTTCAGAAGCAAGAAAAATTATATAGACAAATACATCAGCCATTAAATTTTATTCTTTTCTTAAATTCAAGGATGAGATAAAATCATTTCGATTTTATTGTAATTTACTGCTAACTATATTATTAATGATATAAAACTCAATAGATTAAAACTGTACTCATGTTTTTTTTTAATAAAAAACTTCAAAAAAAATTTTACACCAACAACGACAGATTAACAATAAACAAAGCTCTTTGGTTACACTTCTCTATATGTGTAGTAACATGATCATATGTTTTCTTTATAAAAAAATTCAAAAATTTAAACTAAACGAAAAACGATTTTGTGTTACACAGGTCACAATCCAGAGTATTTCAAGCGGTAATGTACGTGCAATCATAAACATTTTTTTATATCAACTCACCAGAAGTGTCCACCACCATGAAATTCTCCAGTCTTATTACGCAATATTGCCTTTTCAAGTTCCGGCTCAGACAATTCATCTAAGTACAAAACTACACTCAGATTAATATATCGTGATTATTCGAATTTTACTTGATTTACTCAAACTTTTTTTGTTGGTTTCTTAAATTTCACGAAGCTAAACCTCAAGCGGTTTGGAACTTACTGCCGTCAATTCTCTTAGACCAGATTTTAGTGAATATTACAGAATAACCAAAATATGAAGTTGACGTATAATCTAATGGAATTTAACGGCGACAAGAGGTTTCCTTTAAAACTCACACATTGGGGAATAAACTCCAAACAAAAACAATCACCAATTCAACACCCTGTTACTTCAAGAATCAAGACCACAATAATCAATTGACAGAGTGGATAATGAACATAAAGTAACGTAAGCCAGTTGCGCTCTGAATTCAAAATAGGGAAACGATTTAACCTATAAAAATTAATTTAAAAGGTTAATTGATAATTTTCGACCTTTATTTTACTTTTTTAATTTGAATTAAAAGTTTTAGAAAATTGTTAAGCAAAAACAGGATTTTTATGCGAGAAAACAAAGAATATTAAAAATGTTTAGAATACTGGCGTAATTTAAGATTACTCTGCGAAGGGTAGTTACTGAGATTCCAAAAGTTCTTATTTTTTACAAATGATAAATTAATTAGAAAAAAACTAAAAATACACGATTCCTAGATTAATGCAACAAATAAGCAAACCAAATATTATATTCAATGATAATAATTTACGAAAGTTAATTTAACAAAATCCAAGATACAAAGTTGCATTGTTTTTCTTTGTTGTTTCCACACCAACCTAAATTAATGAATTCTTAACGGAAGTTAAAAAAAGTTTAACATTTATCTTAGACAAAGTAACGAACCGTTATATTTACTACTGCAACTTTCCTATTTATTCCAGCTGTTTCTGATATCATCTCCTTCTAATATCGGATTTTCATTAATTTTTTCTTTTAGTCGTTTTTGATACCGTTCTTTAATAAGTTTTTTTCCCTATGTGTTGTTGGTGTCGTGCTCTTTTTTAATTAAATTTATTTTTATTTTTCCAAGCAATAAGCTGTGGTTACTGTCTACATTAGCAAAATTTGTAGCGGCTGTATGCATCTGTTGGATGTTGCCTTTAATTATTTCTGAAAATGTATTTCTATTGTGGTTTGGGGTGAAAAAATGTATTAAAGATTCTTAAGTCATTCATGGAGCAACAATTGATCACTAGTTTTCCGTTATCATTCATTAAAGCGTTGCTTTCTTCCTTCTTCGTTACTTGGTTACCGATGCATGTGTTCAAGTCTCCTAGGATTATTGTGACTCAATAACCTCTTTGATCTGGTTGTAGAAGTCTTTCCTTTCCTGTTTCGGTTTATTCTCTAACACTAACTAATATACGTGATGATAGAATTCCTCTACGTAATCTTTATATTTCTTTTGTGGTGCTATTGTTACACCTTCTCTGCATGTTCGTCTTTATTCACTCCACTATATGCTACTACGTGACCACTATAAAGCTTTTGTCCTTTTCCCCTTTTTGTTTCCTGCAATGATGCCAAATATGTATATTTTTGTCCTTTAACTCTTTTATGGTCTTTTGCTCTTTATTGCTTAATGATTTTGTATTCCAACAAGCAAGGCGTAGAATGTTTTTCTTTTTCGATTTTGTTAACGTTTTTCAAGCAGGGTTCGTCATTTTTGAATCAGTCCTAGTCTAAGGCAAATCTTTGATTCTACGAGCAAGATTTGTTTTTAATCCAAGGTAGGTAACCTGACCTTGGAATCCTCCTCCTGTATCCAGGCTGGAAACCATCAACACGACCACTGAGCTATTGAATCCACTCAGTGATAATACAGATGTTTTCCTATAAAAATATTAAAATATTTCTAATACCAGCTAGTAATTTAATGAAAAGTTTCAATTTTATCTTTAGATTCTTCAATGAAATTTACCAAAAATTTGTAACGTAACCTCGCTACTTATATTTAAAGACCTTCTTATGGTCTGCCCAACTAACTACAGCGAATGAGAGGGGCAGGTCAATAACTAGACAACACAATAAATTTTATGCAATTCTATTGATGTTAATTCAAAAAATATGTACATAGATATATCATATATTATGTCACCAAGAAAATCATCAAAATATATCATAAAATTATTAGGTATAGAATCTACAATTAGGATCTTGAAATAAATACTACATAATAGCAAATCCAAGGCTAAATAAAAAATTAGCAAATGAATGGGCGCCAATCATTGAGATAATTTAATACTATTAAAAAAAATTTAAAAAATGATACTTTAACTTCATGAAAAAATTGTAGTCTAATAAAATTTGAAATACTATTTAATATAATTAAATTGTATAAGTAATGAATGAAATTTTAAATTTTCAAAACATTAAACAAGTTTGTTGAAATTACAATACCAGGTGTATACCTATGAAATGAGACTTTCAGCTATTAGACCACAGATGTCGCTAGGAGTATTTTTAAACTGTCCCAAATGTCTTATTTTTTTCGTCTGTCATCTGTCAACAATATTCAATTCATTGTTTGTGATGTTTCATACAACAACGCATTTTTTTCGCTCTTAAAAATGTCGAATTTCGTGCCTTCAAACTACGATTTGCGGACATCGTTGATTTTCTGTTATCAATTGAAGAAAAACGCTTCTCAAGCTCATCAAATGCTTATAGAAGCTTACGGTGGACATGCTCTAAGCAGAGCACAGTGCTTCAGGTGGTTTGAAAAATTCCGAAGTGGTGATTTTAGCGTGGAGAACGAGGAACGTGGCCGGCCACCGAAAAAGTTTGAGGACACCGAATTGCAAGCATTGTTGAATGAAGATGATGGTTAAACGCAAGAAATGACGGCAGAGCAGTTGGGAGTGACCCAAAAAACCATTTGCAAACGTTTGAAAGACATGGGCATAATTTTAAAGGTCGGAAGATGGGTGCCGCATGAACTGACTGAAAGGCAGCAAGAGAACCGAAAAACCACTTGTGAAATGCTGCTCTCCCGGTTCAAAAGGACGTCTTTTTTGCATCGAATCGTTACGGGTGTATTTCTCCAATCCCAAGCGTAAACGATCGTATGGTCCGCCCGGCCACAAGCCAAAATTAAACGGCCAAACCAAATCGCTTCGGCCGCAAGGCAATGCTGTGTGTTTTCTGGGATCAGCATGGTATGATTTGGTACGAGCTATTAAAACCAGGTGAAACAGTTGACGGTGCACGCTACCAACGACAATTGGCCGATTTGAACAGCGCTATACACCGAAAACGCCCAGAATATGCCGATCGGCGTCACAAAGTAATTTTTCTTGATGACAATGCACCACCACATCGAACAAGAGCGACCCGGGAATTGGTGGAGACGTACGATTGGGAACCGCTGGTGCATGCGGCTTACTCACCAGACTTGGAGCCTTCCGATTATCATTTGTTTGCATCGATGGGCCACGCACTTTCCGAGCAGCGCTTCAATTCTCACGAAGAAGCCAAAAAATGGCTCGATGATTGGTTTGCGGCCAAAGACGGCCAATTTTTTTGGCGCGGCATTCACAAATTGCCTGAGAGATGGGTAAAATGTGTCGCTAGCGATGTCTATTATTTTGAAGATTAAATTTGTAACCATTTTTTGTTAATAAACGTTTAAAATTGAAAAAAAAGTCTCATTTCATAGGTATACACCTATGTAAAGTATGTGCAACAGGAACACAATATTAGAACAAAAAATATAATAAACTTACTTGAAATGAAGATTTCGCTGAGACAGCGCTATATCATACCGGAAAACAATTGTTTCTTCATAACCTGAAACTGAATTCAAAACACACAAAACTGTTCTTATATTTGTGACCTATCATTGATGAAATCATTAAAACAACAAATTTTATTTACAAATACGGTTAAAAAGTATGAAAATTAATTTTTCTTCGCATAATCTTTTCATGAAATGAAGTTTTCAAAACTTTAAAAATTAACTCGAAACTTGTCAGAGCGCCGAATAAAAAATTAGCAAAAAGATTAAATACCATAATTAAAGTGAAACAGTTTAACAAGACAAATGAAAAAAATTGTCTACAAATAATTCACTAAACTACAGGTGACTCAATTCTAATGACTAAATGGTCCCGAAGGGAAAAATACAGATAAACAAGGTTTGTTCAGGCGATCCACGGTCCGAGAAAACTCCCAAGAGCGCTGACACCTCCAACAAGCTGATCTTCTTAAGGAAGCTACCGGTTCACTCCAATGGATGGCGACTTTCCCAAAAAAACAGAGGGCACTGCGGGCTCCCCCCAAAGAAGCTATGGAAGACACGCAAACAGTGAGAAGAGAGTAAAAAAAGAAAATGAGACAGATCAACATACCTTCAGTGTATTTGAATCTTCTTAATAAAATCCACGAAAGTGAAAAGGTTCAAAGTTAATAAAATAGGTCCACAAGGGAGTGCACGCACATACCCGCAAAAAAACTAATCACTTCTCCACAAAATAGAGAAAATAAAATAAACAGTCAGAACCGTACAATGAACACTGAACAGTACGTCAGTCTCTCACAAGGCGAGTTCTTAAGTGCGTTCGCTACCCTCCCGTTACAGAGCTTTCTATGTGCACGCATAAATCGGTTATTAATGAAGATATGCAGAGATTTTTTGCATCGGCATAGTAAAGGGACTAAACTTGTTTTGTACTCAATAAATTTTTCCGTACTCTTATATATTCTGAGAAAAAGATTGTGAAAGTTTGACGACTTTCATCATTTATTTACACACTCCTGAGATTCCAATTAAAATATTATCCGGTACGAAGACATATTGGACCTTTATCTATAAAATCTGAAAATCTGAAATAATTTATAATTAGGATTACTGAATTATGAAAGCACAACAAACACACAAATTAGACTATTTTATTCTTGTATTGTGGTGACATCTCGCTAAGGGTGAATGCACCACTGTTAAGAAATGCTAATAGGCGGAGTTTACCCTAAATGTGTTACACATGTTACGTCTTCGAGCGCAATATGTCAATCAACGCTTGGAGTCAATGCTATTTTATCCTACAAGTGGTGTATCTGTTACAGACAAAATAAGAAGTACAGACAAGTTGCAAATTGACCAGACAATACCAAAACTGTCTGAGATGTTTAGACAATATGCGAATTTCATTAATATTTATCTTATTTTGGGTTTAGTCTGGACTAAGCTCATTTTGTCTACAGTACATTAGGCAAATGATATTTTTAACTCACAGAAACGTTTAGTATCTTATTAATTTACTATTAAAATATACAGTCATATAGGTACCTACATAAATATTTTATGACTAACTACAACAAACGGAAATTTCATTCTTCTAAAAAGTAAACAACTTTAACTCTACATCGCATGTTCAGTGCAAAAACTAGACGTTTCATTGGCTTAAAAATTCAAGTTCAAACTTTAAACCTATAAGGACACATTTTCATTTACAGAAGCACTTAAAAAACTCTTGGCCACCATTTAAGGACATGTTGGAACTTGCTTTTCTTAAACTCACTGGAATATTGAACGTCTCTTGAGACACAAAATTCTCTTTACACATACTCATTTGATTTCTTGAATATAAGCTATCAGTAATGCCGCTTTTACACCCAACTTTATAATATTCATCATCAGTAACATCCATGATAATTTCTATTACGAGTATATTTTTGGCGTCAATCTTATCTCTATCAACTTCAGGCACCGCAATAACCACAAATGAGCCAACTGGTATAGGTGGAAAGCATTTCTTGCCTGACATTTTTATCCTCTTCGCCTTTTCTCGATTCTCGTTTATTGACTGTTTATTACTAAAGATTTTGCATACAACGTTCTCGCTATTGTCACATTCGTTACTGGTAGCTAGGCACTTGTTGTGGATAAACGAAGAACACACATTACACAGTAAGTGTCTTCGCAAATGGAACAAACACTAACAAGCAAGAAACTTTCTTTGTAATTTGTTCATTTCCTATAGAAAGTTCCTGTAAAACAACCGGTGACGTAAAGGAACCATGTTCAGGATTATTTACTAAATGATTACGTTTAGAAGATGAAGTGCTAGCAAAATCGAACATGATTAAGACCTTCAATATCTTCATTTTGATTTACTAGCAGTTTCTCTAAATCTTCTTCTGATGATAATATATTTAAAAGAGATGAAGGAAGTTTTCTTGATTGAAACCTGATATGTGCTTTTCGTTAAAAAAGTGCTCCAATGATTATTCTGGGTTTCCTCCATCCAAGTTCTCAAAATGTTTTCAACAACTTGGTTCGCACGTTCCACTGATCCTTGGTATGGCGAATGTCAGGGTTTTCCATGAACCATTTTTAGACCAGGCTACATTTGGGAAAATTCCTTAATTATTTGATCGGAAACTCCTGGTCGTTATCAGATTGCAAAATGTTAGGAGCACCCAACAAACAAAATACAGGGTTAGTCATATGAAGTGTCCCATAGAAAAACGGTCAGAAAATGTGGTGTGAAATACTTTTTTTATTGATAAAAGCACAAAAATGTTGGAAAATAATCAGGAATTCAGAATCGAGCTACTTTGGCTCGATGTGGCCACCTTTCGCATGGATTATTGCCTTGAGACGGCCGGGGAATGACTCACAGGCTGCCCGAATGTGCTCTAGTGGTATTTTGGCCCATTCACGTTTGAGTGATTGTTTCAGAGCATCCATACTGGCGTGTTTTTTTGCGCGCACTTTGCTCTCGAGGATGGACCAGATGGAATAGTCCATAGGATTTGCGTCTGGCGAATTCGAGATCCATTGTGTGGAAGAAATGAACCTTGGAACGTTGGTTTTCAGCCATTCTTGGTTCACACGAGCTTTATGAGCCGGTGCTGAGTCTTGTTGGAATGTCCAATCCGCATGACCGAATTGTTTACGTGCCCACGGCTTCAGAGCAGCTTCCAGAACACTTTCCGATAATAAGTCGCATTGACCTTGACACCAGGCTCGATGAAAACGAGTGGAGAGCGCCCAGTAGCTGTTACAGCTGCCCAGACCATTATTTGCGATGGGTAATTGCTTCGGGTCACCAATCGATGTTTCAAATTTTCGTACGTGCGCTCTGTCAAGTAAACACGATCATTTTGGGTGTTTACGAATTGTTCGATTGGGAAATTTTTCTCATCAGAGAACACAATGTTCGGAAATTCGCCACTCGCGGCCAAGCGAAGCAACTCCTTAGCTCTTTCGAATCGAACTTTCTTCTGGTTCGGTGTAAGATCATGCGCTTTTTGTTTCTTGTAGGCCTTAACTTGGAGCTCATTTTGTAGTATGCGACGAATGGATGATTGTGATATATTCAGTTCTTTTGCCATTTGATTACCACTACGTCGTGGATTTCGCTCAAGCCGCTTCTCCACCTTTCGAACCATTTCTGGTGATGTTGCTGTTTTTTTCGGTCCACCTCCATAGCGTTTTACAACGCTGCCAGTTTCATTGTAACGATTTATGGTGCGATACACAAACTTCCTATTCACTTTGATGTGTTCGAGCTCACGCACAATAGCTGATTGGGATTTTCCAGCCAAATATAGAGCAATCACACTATTTCGTTTGAATTCCATCACGAATAACTTTTTTTCTATTTGACCGATACGCAAATGCTTCTGGTGGCTTGTAAACAATGTATTGAGCTGTTATCGGAACAATTTTGGCGCAGCTGTCATGAACGGTTTGACAGCTGTGAATTGCCAATAGATGGGGACACTTCATATGACTAACCCTGTATATCGAGTAAGGTATAAGCCACTTCCACAGCGCTTTTAGACTTCAATGCACGTAAAATAACATATTTTGTAAGATGATCTTGGTAGACTAATATAAATTTGTAGTCACCATCATTAGAGGATTGAAGATCAATAAGGTCCACTTGAGCACGCGAGGTTAAATTGTTAAACACCATTGGCTTTACTACTACACCTTTTTTAGGTATATTTCTCTTATTCTGTCACGGCTTATACAAACTTAGGTACAGTCTGCGCATTATTAAATGAGATTCGAGCTGCAGCATACCTGGCAAAATTGTTCAGTTAAAAGATAAGTCAACACATCTATGAAATTAACAACCGAGCATTGGTTGAGTTTTGTAAAATAGTGTTATGTTTTAGAAAAATGCAAAGAAACAATTTTGAAAAATGCTGCTGTTCGAGTCTCATTTAAAAATGCGCAGACTGTACATCATTATACGTAACATCTCGGGGAATACTCTGATATTTTCGTTTGAGCATTTCCTCCATTCAAATGCGTCCACCATGACCACACTGTAAATGTGCTTCATGAAGCGCATCAAATAATTCTTCTTCTTTTACAAAATATTTGATGTCACCTCCTGTTTTACTTGTAGGTACAATAAGTTTCTTCGTTTCTCCAATATACAGAATGTCATACCCACTTAAACGTCTGTAATCTTTAGCAAGAAGTTGAACTTCTGAAGTGCAGGCGGTTTTATCCATAGCAAGTCGTATTTTTGTAACTTTGTTATCCTCACGTTAATCAAAATGCTTAAATTAATTAAACAAATAACTTTTCGCTTCAGTTCGGTTATTAACTGACATTTCTACGACGTATTCAATTGTTGCAACAAACAAAAGTGTATCATACCGACCATAATGTGACTAGATGATATTGAAAATTTAAAAGACCGCATCTGGAAAGGTAACAGATGAATAAATAAACTTTTAAGCGTTATTCAAACAATTTTTTGCGTTTTAATCAAAATTTACTTAGGCAAGTGTATCAAAGTTTTACATCATTGAAAATAAAAAAACATTATCTATCAAATGATTACAATAGAGGGATACCTTTTTATTAAAAAACTTGAAGCATTATTCGTTGCGCTTTTGTTTTTTTAAAAAATAGTTATTTGGTATTGCCCTGTAATGTAAAACTAAACACTAAACAACTTTTATAGGAAACATTTTTCTATAAAATTCATATTTACTGAGATATATAGGATATTCCATACTTTTCGGACACACTCTATATTTTTTTCAATATAAACAATATCAACTACCTTTGTAAAAGAATGGGAAAGACAATGAAATAAATGTCGTTAAAAAAATGTTTGAAGAAAAGCTTTGCTTTCCACGAGTTTGTAATTTAAATTTATTTAGAGATTATGCGTATTATCTATATAAATTGATTGTAAAGTTCGTTAGAAGCAAAATTCGAGGAAACGAACAGGGATTTCTTTTATTTCACATAGCCTAATATTTTACTTCTGCGTCGTTGGCTGCCGAGTCCGGACGGTGTACGACACTCAACTAATAAAGTAATAACAATAAATTATAAAATAAATACTACAAAAACTAAATGAACGACACTGTTACTAAAATTATTATGAAGCAGAAGCTAATAGTGCTAAAATAATATGAAATCTATTGACAAAATCCTAAAAGTGGATAATTTTTTTTCCCTGTAAATAATGTAATTTAGAAATATTTCTCTTTTGCCAAGTAGGTAATGTGTCATTTTCTATTTGTACCGCACAGTATTATTGGAATGATAAATTTCTATTTATTCAGCTCATCACCTTTTTTGTTTAAAAATTAATTTCTACAATAACTAGTCGACATTATATCAAATCATAATAATGAAATTATATTTAAATACAAAATAAAATCGCAATTACAAGCAGAATCGGCGAAAGCTTGCCGAAAAATGACCCCCATGACCTGATGCCGTCGTGGTTGTTTACGCCTCTTGTACCCCACACAGGCTTATTTGTAACCACCCATTTCTGTCTCAAACAGTACCTCGCCCTTTACACCCCAAGAATTTCTATCCCTCTGAGTTAGCTAGCGAACGCTCTTAAAACTAACCCCCATCTCAATTCGAAGTGAGATTCTGCCGGCAGATGCACAATCTCCAACCAATGACCATTCAAAATTTCAGTCAGAAGACCCCAAAGAAATATTTGCGAATTGGTCCAAAAATTACAAAGAAAACTCTAACATTCTGAAAAATAATCTTCGGCTAACACGCATTCCTATAAGATAACGGCAATATATCAATGAATACAATAGAAACACTAATAAGGCATACCAGAAATTGGTTTAAAACCTAATAAGTAAATAGGGAATTCAGAGAAAAGGCTACTGTATCAAAATCTCAGAAAAATTCGCCTGCAAATAGCCCTAAATTAACCAAAACTGATACAATCAATCCCGAATCTAATAGTTACTCAATAGCTGACGGAGCGATAAAAGATAATCTCGGTTGAATAGCTGAAAACAAATAAATGTCAAACAGAACTATTAAACGAAAGAAATCATACAAACAAGCAGAAATTAATTCTACAAAAGCAAAAGAAGTTGCTTAAAATACATCTGGCAGCTAGAGATAACTATAGATAACGAAATAAGATCAATCCTGATCATCCCAGAGTAATTACAGCAAAATAATTCATAAGACTTTTAATACAAATGTACAACATAAATTTAATACCAGCAAATTTATTAGAAATTTCATTTCAATGATATATAAGGTGGTCTAAAAGTATATATTTTCGTAACAATTTTCATAAGCACGGTGAAATAGATTAAAGTTAGTAAATGACAACCGGTAAAGATAACCGGAGTTAGTGAGGATAAGGACCCATGTTAGGTTCATAAAAAAATGAACGTAACAAATTTACACAAAACAAAACTAACAACAACGCAACCATTTGCACTGAAATTTACCAATTGGATGAACGTCAAATTACAACAAACGCAATGTGATTAAAAAAACAAATTATCTTGTGCCGGAATTCAAAAGTAGGGTTGATTATAAATTGTAAGGTGCATATAAAAAAATAATTGATGATTTTCGACCCTTTTTATACTTTTTTAATTCAAATTAGAATTTTTAAATAATTATCCCATGAAAATGGAATTTCTACAGGGGACACAGGAATATATCTAAAAAAGACTGATTAGAATGTAATAATTTCAAAATAAATCAACAGAGGGAGTTAATCGAATATCAGAAAGATATATGCCACAATCTTTACTAGACGAATATCAGAAGCTATAGAGCGTTGTTCAAGCAGTGATAAAAACTCTACAAAACACCAACAGCACTGAAAAGTACAAAACAGAGGTCAGCAGTCACCTGACAATAATCACATCCACCATGAACGAAATCCGACAGATTAGTGATTTGTAAAAGTTAGAAACTAACAGCTAAGAAAAGTCAAATTTCTTGTGATTTTTTTTATTGCACATATGCTGGCAGACTTTCCAGTAGTGATAGGTTAATTTTTTGGAAGCGATACACCATAGGCAAGAATATCAGACCCATGGTTTTTTATATCTGCTGCTCTGCAACTGACAGAACATTGAAAACTACATAATTGTGTGCATGTAAAATAATTTGCGGCTTACGTAAATACTACCAAAGTCTACAAAGGTTGCACTTATTGTAGATATTGTTTAAGGACGAAAAGTGGTATATGATATGTAACTTAACTGTAATATACGTACGTGTGTGTGGGTATGCAAAATCTTTCTTGTTGGAAATTTTTTAGGATAATCTAAAAACAAACACTACAGTAATAAATTCCAGCATTTTAATGATTCTAAAGAAGTTTATTGCTTTCTAAAGTCGTTAACGACATAAAACCGAGTAAAGCTATATCAAGTCGGGTTATTTAAAAACTTTTGAAAAGAGAGTATGATGGTTTTTAACGTCAATAAAATTCTACATTTATATTTATAATCTAGTTAGCGTCAGGATAGCATCGAAAAAGCATGGCTAAATAGAATTCCGACCGCAAACTGACACACAGGGTAATGTAGCATAAGCAAATGTGCAAAACAAATGACAAGCGTAAGCGAATACAGTCGCCGCCAACCGCGATCAAACCTAATCAGATAAACTCGCTTCGCCGGTTCTATAAGCGACGCGATAACATAAAATAACACGCGGATAGAACGAGAAAGATGTTGAAAGATGTGTGGTAAAAAATTTCAGTTAGTGCAAAGGGGTTGCTTCCTTTATCATTGTACGAATCGGCGATTTACTTCCGGCTGGTCGATCTTGTCACTTCCCTTTGAGAAGTTACTGCGTCATGCAGATGCCTACTGAGTTAATTTAATATACAACGGCGAGTCGTGTGCCTAATGTACCGGAAACCATGTAAAATGAGAAAGATCTTACTGACACTAAGTTTATTCACCCTTTTTGATTTTGACTTAAACGCGCCACGTCGATAATTCCGTAAGGATTTCTGATATATTTATTTCCTAAATTTCCATCTTCATAAATAATTAATTAAATGGAAAATTAAAAACTTTATGATAAGAAAGAGAAATAAATTAAAAATTATTCTTGTCTTAAAAGATAAATTTTCCTCTTTTGTTTTTCAATTAAAAATAGCACTTAATCTTAAGGTATTAGACTTTGGTTTTATATTAATTGGCAGAGCTGGAAGTTTTAAATATTTAACGCGTCCGTGTAACCCTTCAGGCCATCAATAGTTAAGCAGGACGAAGGATTAGTGCGGCGGGCCCGGAAGTGGATATACTTGTTTGACTAATGCAGTCTTGTCGAGACATCGAACTTCGATAAGTTAGAGACCGTTCTTAGTAAGGAAATCGGACCAAATTATCTACGATCTTACTACTCACGCCTAATTCCGACATGTTTTTCACACTAAAAAATTGATTTGATTTGTTACGGAATTTCTGGAAATAGATTGATTCGGAAAGTGGAATCTAATTTTAATAAACCAATTACAGTAAAGAATAGAATTATTTAGCGTGCATCAACACAACAAGGCTCCTCGTGTTGCTATAAATGAATAATGATATTTTCTCCTTTTACACATACGTTCGACTTTTGGAAATTTCATTCAACACAACGCTTGAATGAAGATAGTTCATGGTATAACGATCACACAAATAAAGATTAAAGTTTAAAATTTGGGCTTTTAAGATGTTGTTAATTGATTTAATGCAATACAGAGAGAAATAGAAAACGAAAACACAACTTCTTGATAAGGTCCAAGAATATCTCCAAAAATGGTGGGAATTCTGATTAAATTTGAATCTCAAATTTAGATTCTAAAGGAATTTCCAGTTATGTCACTAAGCTATTTTAAATGCTATACGATGCATATTACAGTTCCATCGCTGTTTGCATGAATTAAGAAAGTGATCTACCTTTTTCGTTCGTTTTCTCTCATTAGTAATGGACACAAAAGAAATAAACAAAAATCAGCAGGTTTTTCAAGAAGAAATCAAGCACGAAAACAAAATATTAAAAGAAGAAAAGAAAAGAAGGCAATCAGAGTTGAAACATATAAAGGAAGAAATCGAAAAGGAAAAATAAAATTTAATATTGTAGTATCGGGTATAAAATATATACGGAAAATAGAAATGATCGGAGAAAGGCAATGGAAAACTTCAGAGCAGGAAGTAAGAATGAAAATCAAAGTGAAAGAAGCATCAAAAATAAGACCGAAAACATGCAAGGTGGAAACAGAAAACTTTTAAGACAAACAATAGGTGATAGAACATAAACAGAATTTAAAGACATATAAGTAAAGACCAGATTTATATGCACTGAAAAATTGTCAAGTATGCAAACAAGATATGCTTTAAGAAAGCTAAGATATGCAGTTAAATATGTACAAAAAAATTAAAATATTCCCGATAAAGTATGTAAACTTAAGCTTATTAATTTTCTATTTTTGAAAATTATGTATAATACAAACGATTATACACAACATGCATATCTTTTTACTTGATATTGCTAAAATAACAATTAATTTAATTGATAATTAATTACATCTTGTTAAAATTACATACTAAGTATCTTCTACGTTTTTGGCAGTAAAATTGTGTCTTGTATTGAATAATTCGCATGATGTAATGGGAGGAAGATAAAGATTTAATTAGATCTTTCTGCATTCTCCCACGTTTAAGAAAATCCCGCCACATTTTTCAAGAGCCGATAAAAATTTTTTTTAATTGGAAATTTCCAGATGGTAAGTGGAAATTTTAAATGATAGGTGAAAATTTGCAGATAACAAGTGAAAATTTCCAGATGGTAAATGAGAATTTCCAAATGACAGTTGCAATTGGAAGTTGAAAATTTCCAGTATTCATTTGAAGATTTGCAGTTGCAGTTAGAAGATTTACAGTCAAAAAACCTTTTACATTGGCCCTTTCGGGCATTCTTAGATTGGTGAAAATGACAATTAAAAATTTCCAATATTCTCTAGTAGGAAGTTTCTAAATGATAACTGAAAGTTCCCAGAAAACAACTAGAAGTTTTCAGATAACAACTCGAAATTACTTATGAAAGTCTCGAAAGGCCAATGTAGATTTACTTCTAAGTGGGAATTTCCAGATGACAACTGAATATTTCCAACTGATAACTGGCTATTTCCAGTTGAAATTGAAAATCTCCAGACAATAGTTAGAAATAATAACTGGAAATTTTCAATTTCTAATAGGAAGCTTCCAAATGGTAGGGGGAAATTTCCAGATAGCGATTAGAAGTTGCCAGATAACAACGGGAAATGTTCAGATAACAACTGGAACCTTTATGTGAGGAATGAAGATTTCCAGTTATCATTTGAAGATAAACCATTTTACACTGGCCCTTTTGGGCTTTCTTAGATTGGTGGAAAAATTGCAAATTTCCAATATTCTCTAGTAGGAAGTTTCTAAAAAACAACTAGAAGTTTTCAGACAACTGGAAATTACTTATGATAGCACCGAAGGGTTAATGTAAATTTTCTTCTAACTATAAATTTCCAAATGACAACAGAGTATTTACAAATGAAAACTGCAAACTCCTATATTTTCTTTTTCCTGAAATTTCCAAATAGCAACTGCAATTTGCAGTTGTCATCTAGAAATTTCCAGTTAAATAGAATTTTGCATTGACCTTTCAGGGCTTCCGTAAATCGCGTAAATTCAATTGTCATCTAAAAATTTCAACTTATCATCTGGAGATTTCCAGTTCTCATCTGAAAATTTTAGTTGATATTTGAAAACTTTTAATTGTTATTTAGAGGTTCCTAGTTCCAAGCCAGAAAAAAGAAAAAATTGAAATCTTCAGTTTTCATTTAAAAATTTCGAGTTGTCATCTGAAAATTCCCAGTTAAAAGAAAATCTACATTGGCCCTTTGGGATTTTCGTAGATAACTTCCAGTTGTTATTTGGAAATTCTCAGTTATCAATTGGAAATTTCCTCTTCTCATGTAGAAATTAACAGTTAAAAAGAATTTACACTCGCCCTTCGGGGCTTTCGTTGATAGATAGAAATGACAATTGGAAATTTCAAATATTTTCTATTAAGAAGTCTTAAAATGGTGACTGAAACTTTTCAGATAAGAACTGAAAATCACCTACGAAAGCCCCGAAGGGCTAATGTAAATTTTTCTTTAACTGAGCATATTCAGATGAAAATTGGAAATCTTGAAATGACAACGGAAGTCTTGAGATGATAAGTGGAAATAACAACTGAAAATGTTCAACATTCTCTAATAAGAAGTTTCCAAACAGCAACTGGAAATTTCTAGATAACAATTAGTAGTTGTCAGATAAGAATGGGGCATTTCCAGATAACAACAGGAATTTTCATATGACAAGTGGAGATTTCCAGTTATCATTTGGAAATTGCCAGTTGCCATTTGGAAATTCTTTCTAAAGCCATGAAGGGCTAATACAAAAAATTTTTTAACTAAAAATTTCCAGACGATAACTGAATATTTCCAAATGAAAACTAAGAATTTCTACATTTTCTTTCTTGTGAGATTTGCAATTTTCTAGTTGTCGTCTGAAAATTCCCAGTTATCAAGTAGAAATCTTTGTTGGACTTTTAGTGCTTTCGTACCTATCATTTGGGGATTTCCAGTTGTCATTTGGAAATTTTCAATTTCTATCTGGAAATATTTAGTTAACAGTTGGAAATTTTCACTTAGTAACTGAAAATCTCCAGTTAAGAAATATTTTACATTGACCCTTCAGGGCTTTCGTACAAGTCAATTTTCTGAAATGTAGGAGAATTCCTGCACGTGAGTGCATGTCCACGGTACAGTCAATGACTCACTGCAGAAACTTGATATTTTAGATACCTCTTCCCAATTGTTAACACAGAATATGTTCGCAGTTTGTGATTCCCTAACGTAGCTATGCCGTTGAGTTGAAGGCTCTCTTAAGGAAATCTTGCAGGGGATCCCTAGGACACTTAGTTTGCTACTTGGAAGAATTTAAAGTAAAAATAAAATACAACACAAATTAACATATTTAGTCGTGCAGAATTTTCCGATATCTATATACCAAACTCCAAAAAGAAAAATACAAGAAAATTGCATAAATTCAGTAAAATATGTATCTATTAGGCCAATATACATTTATGGTACATGCAAAATAAAAATTCGCCTATTTGCTCAACTTCATGTGTGCCGCAAAGATATTAGAAAAACAACATATTTTACAGCAATAAAGTATGCAAACGCATATAAATCCGGTCTTTCCACATAAGGATAAAATATTTATAAATGATGAACTAACGAAGGACGAGATCGAGATAAAAATAAATGAAATAGCAAGAAGGCAGGGAGCCGCAGAAAAATTCATAAAAACTGGTTATCAAAAAATCTCCATACATAGATGAGTGTGAATGGAGCTAGAATACAAGAGAAAGAAAGCTAGAGGAAAAAATACTACAGAAAGGAAAAACACTATTCCAAAAAACTAACGCAGGAAATAAAATCAATAGGTATGTGAACTTGAGGGGAATACATAAAACAGAAGTAGAATTAGTACATGAAATTAAAAAGATGAATCTAGAAATAGGAGCGCCAGAAGCAAAGAGGAAAGAAACTGGTAGACAAGAAATTGATGAACAATATGTCATTTGATGATCAAAAGTGAAAGAGGACATAAGAGTACAAGAAGGAATGGCTATAATAGTAAAAAAAGGGAGGGTAAAAGACATTGTAGATGTTAGATACATTACTGAAAGGATAATGAAAATGGAAATATTAATAGGGCAAGAGAAATGTAGTTATATAGTTGTGTACGCACCAAATGATGATGTGAGAATAGAAGAAAAAAAATCAAGTTTACGAAAAACTTCAAGAAGAAATAGACGAAACAAAAAACAATGGAATAATAGTTACGGTAGATTTAAATAGTAGGGTGGAAAATGACAATAGGACCTGGAAAAGTAGGAGAACAGAGTAGAAATTGAAATGGGAGCAGATATACGTAAATACACTAGAGAAGAGTGGCAAGATCAATTATTATTTGTTTAATAGGCCGAGGTACGTGAAAAAAAGTAATAGATGTCACGACAAACAAAGCTTGTAGCGCTTTTCAATTCTTGGTACATCTGGGGCGGCGTTGATCGGCTGCTCCACGAGGTGGAAAATGTCCAGATGTGGTGGCAAAACCTCGAGCTAAACCCCTAGCAACCTACATTCTTTGGTTGACTTGGCGTTTTCAGGTCCGGATGGCTGGTCGTAGCCGAGGTTGGCTGGCTTATCCTCGACAGTGTGGACAGACTCTTCCTGTGGGGTCGACAATGGCGGAGAACTCTCACGATCTAGAAGAAACTGCTCAAAGTCGGCTATCTCCCAGTCATCGGCGGTAAGGTCAATTACTGGTCCTTTCATGTTGCTGGCTGTGTCTTCTTGGCAGGCTCGGTGACTTGGTACTAGTTCTCTAAGCCCACGCTCTCGCGTTATTCGACATCTAGGTTTGGTCAATGATGTGATGGCCAGGCAGGATTGTTCCGGGTGCTTACTCTCTGAAACTGAATGAAATCGATAGTTCTCCAAAAATAGGTTGGACACAAAATCCATTCCCAAAATGACTTCTTGCGCCACTGTTGGCATGTAATGCACTAGGTGGGATCTTTCGCAATCGAAGACTTTGATCCGGGCCTGGAATGCCTTGGTTACCTGGACGGATTTCTGGTTCATAAAGATGGCGCTCGTGAACTTGGGCGGTCGGTTGTAGTTCTTTAGTAGACGGGCCGCTTTGTTTCCTGCAAAAGTTCCAACAGAACCGATGTCTACTAAAGCTCTAAACTGGCGTCCATTAATTCCAACTAGTATGAATGGCCTGGTGTCTAATACATCGGAGGCGGCCGTTGGGGAGCGGACTTCAGGCTCCCTGACTGAACCTCTTGGTTGCTGGCAGGTACAGTCGCAGGACATAACATCTCTTTTCCCGCAGCAGAAACAGGACAGGATCGATCAGAAATGTCCACTTTGGCCGCATTTCTAACAAACAGCTGCTGGCCTTGGCACCGGCGGCGGCGGTTCAGTACTCGGTTTGATTGACATATTTGGCTGGGTATTTCTGGTGGCTGGCGGTTGGAACAGGCTTGCTAGTTCTGACCTATCTTGGTTCCCTACCATGAGCGGCTGGTTCACTTTCGTTTCGAGCTGGCTTGGCTTGGTCGCAAACGTAGCTGATTCATGATTTCTAGGAACCGGGTCCACAAGCTTTGCCTCACGCTTTAGTCTCAGCTCACCATGGAACTTTCGTATTCTGGTACAGTGCGGAAGAAGTTAAAAATATTGTGGTAATCACCATGACGAACATACAGGCGGTACTACGGTAACAAACTGCGGTGAAGCCAGAACAATTCTTGTTCCTCGGTCATACCACTATACCTTTGGAGTAAAGCCAGAATATCGAAGTAATTCTAGATTGTTTCTTTGAGCTTGAGCCATTGTTACAAAATACGAGTTAAGAAATCACCTAGGATGTTCTGACTTTTTTAACTCAAAACTTAACCTTCTGTATTGATATGTGTTCAATGAACAAATAATAATTGTCTTAGAAATGCCCTCTTCGTGTATTGGAATGGCATAATATGCCTTTTAAAGATCTAGTTTAGAAAATATTTTGCTTTCAGAAACTTTATAATTAAATGACTAAAGAACTGCAATCGGGTAGCTATCAGAAACTATTACATCGTTCAAAAAACGATAGTTGCGAGCTGATCTCCAACTTTCTTTGCTTCTTGTTACCATATGAGCAGCAGGCCTCCATGAAATGTCCCCGGGCTCAATAATGTCTCTACAGTGTTTCTGCCAGACAACTGCTTTGCAGCACTTCATAGTTGCTTTTTTCATTTTGATAGTTCCTTCATGAAGTCTAAGTTCTTCCTCCGAACAACGGCGTGATTTGAAATTTGTCTAGGTTTCCGTTTTATTTTGAACCCTTTGACCCTGCCTTTAGGGAAAAGGCCTCTTAGTAAAGATTATCTAGTTCTTCTTTGGAAAAAAAATCATCTTTTGCGATTATTCTTTGTGGCGTGTTAAACCAGTGAGATAACTCTCCCAATCTATTGCTCTGGAATTGCGTTGCAAGTCCGAGATTTCGTAAGTTATTGGGGGCTATTTTGTAATTTTTTACAACGTTGTTAGATTTTCAGATGCTGTTAAAATGCCAGACTAGAAACTTACCAAGGCTGTCAAAGATTACAGAATAGGTTCCATTTTCATATTTTTCCAACTATGTCTGACATTGAGGTTCTGAGGTTACTTTCTAGTTGAATATTCTTGCCGACGTATTTCTAGAGACCCATGCTATGTTAATAACTTTCTTTCAGATGCTGTTCACACTTCCTGTTACCGATGCTATGACACGCAATTAAAACTGAAAGACATTTTGTCATTGTTTGGATGAGTCCGTAAATATGCTCACGTTATCGGAAGAGAAATTTAAGATTGCCTCTGGGACATTTTTAATTCCCAGGTACCGTACAGTAATCAGATCTACTCCGTTGCGTCTGTATCACTCACTCAGCTCCCCGTGCAGTAGATTAATCTGAGTTACTTGTATTTGTCCCATTGGGGCGTAATAGTACGGATTAGTGTCTTACTTAGTCGCCTCAGCTGATTTCGATCCACTGGTTTTGGAGAATGGACAGTTCTAACCTAAGTAGGTACCTTGCGCACGTCAATAATGACAAACCCATAGTAGAGTATCTACTTGGCTGGTATCTTTGCCAATCATGAAAATAAAGATCTACTCTCTAAGTTCGCTTGTAATATTCTTGATATGCGTCCACTGCTAGGCGTTGAAAGAGAGGTTCAGCAATGAAAGCATTTCTTCAAGTTTACTTTATGGTTTATAAATTTTCTCTGGATAGAACCTTTTAGAACTATTAGTTTGTGGTCTTTGAACAGCCACGTTTAAAAAAATCCCATCTTGGATTATGATGAGAAACCAACTTGGTTCAAATGTGATTTTTAGAACGAAGTAGGTCCCTTTCCTGTTATTATGCCACCTTTCGTTTATTGATACTCATTACTACTTTGTTCTCTCGGTTAATTTGGGAACCTGACTGTTGGTGTGTTACTTGGTAGCAAACGTTTGCTGGTTTGTAGCGTTTGTCTTTCAAAGAGAAAGACCCGTGGACCACTCTTTCCAGGCTTTAGCATCTTCAAGAAATTTCATTTTGGATTGTGATGAGAAACCAACCTGTGGTTTTTTACAATGAAGCCCTGAACTAAAAAAAGCCCCTTTTGGATCTCTTTTGTTCTTATTAGGCTATTATTTGTCTATTGATACTCATTACTACTTTGTTTTCTCGTTTGACTGCAGAAGCTGAATGTTGGTGTATTTCTTGGTAGCGTGCTTTTGCTGGTTTGTAGCGTTTGTCTCTCAGAAGGAGAGACGCGTGAACACCTCTCTCTACCGGTGTCCTAGAGCTCTTGGCATCTTTACGAAATTTCATCTTGGGTTGTGATGACAAACCTATTTAATGGTTCAACTGTGATTTTTTAAAATGAAACTCAGGACCGAGGAAGCCCCTTACGGGTCTCTCCTGTTTTTATTAGGCCACCATGTCTATTGGAATTTATTACTTTGTTTTCTTATTTGATGTAAGAACACAAGTGCTGGTGTGCTCTTTGGTGGGGAAGCTTTGCTGGTTTGTAACGTTTAGGTCTCTCAGAAGAAGAGACACGTGATCCTCTCTTTCTGCTGGTGAGTCAATTTCTGCTCTCGTCATTAAACTTAAACATTTTTTAAATAGCATGGCGGCCGATTTTGTCCTTTTCCTTCTGGTTAGGATCAGATAAAGGTATACTTTTTTGAATTTTTAAAAAAGCTTTATTAGTTCATTAGTTAGTGAAAAAAGATTAAAAGTTGTTTTTAAGTTTCTTAGTATGCCTATCAGGAGAGATTTCTTTCTCTGACCTCGATGTTTTCGTACTTTTCGGAAGGAGTTGATTTACTGAAAGTTCTGCTAAACTTTCTGTTGTTTTTGAAACAACAAGGGGCTCGAGTGACTTTTTGCCTGCTGCTTTTTTGGCTCTTCTGGCTGCTGCACCTCTTGGTTTGGAACATTACTGCTACGGAACGCTAGGTTGTTGAATTCGACAGTTTTTGGTAGAGTCACTTGATCCGCCTTCCAACTTGTCCTCACCTCCAGTTGCTTTATGTTCCAGAGTCTCCTTGTCTGTTCTTTTTCTTTTTAATGTTCTTTCTTTATAATGAGTTCTTTCAACTCGACTTCGGATTTGCTGCCAAGGGATCTGACAACATCGGTGTCCTTTGCGGAGCTAATCTCTCCGTTCCCTTCCTCGTGGTGCGACAGTATCGTCTAATCCTCTATAAAGCTATTTTTGTTTTATTCGGCGCCTTAACTTTCATTTTATTAAAACCCTCTTCCATACGGGTGTGTTGGTATGCGTGTAGAATGTAATATCTGTCTTGGACAGCGGGCAACGTTCACCGGTCAGGCTTGTTCCCAGTAGAGAGGTGGTTTCTATTTTACCTATGCGTTTTCCTGTTTATGGACAACTGCAACTAGTTTGCTTGAGGCTTTAAGAGTAAACAACAGCATAGGTAGGTTTGGGCTGTTTCGTTGATGTGAGCTTATCGTAAAGGATCTCAAAGGGACTTAGATCTGCAATAGACCTTTTCGGGTCCGACTTAAATTATTTTACCTGCGACATTACTGAGTTAAATATCGTTCCAAGAAACCTGCTAGCATTTTTATTTATCTGTTAGTCTATTTTATTTAGTCCAGGTCACAAACACAAAATCTTACTACAAGGCTTTGAATAAAGTTTAAATTGTTTTATCAAACTCAAAACGGACAGTTCAGAAGTAATTGTTTTGGATATAAACCAAAAACTGATAAACGAGAATTACATATTCAGATTTCTATATTTCTAACATAAATTAATTTAACATTTTTATTATATTCAACATCACTAATGTACCTAATATGCTATTATTCAGAAATTCCCAGAACCAAAAGTGCTCTCTTAATTTTGTTTTTATCAAAACTTTCTTAATATACAATTTAAATCGTACATATTATTCATTAATTATACTTAGCAATGAATATGGAATCTCTTTAATGTATACATATTACAAACGCATTTGTAACACGTAACACTTACATTAAGGTTATAAATTCATAAAGCCGAAATCTTGTGCAGAGTTGTGAAGGTGTAAATCTTAACTTGGTTGGCCACAGAGAGAACTCCTCTACAAATCACAGAAGTCATACCATATTAATGATGATCTATCTCGTAAGGGCCAAGTTTACCAAAACTTAAGGACTGTAAAGTACTCGTGAGGCACCAAAACTAGGAACACTGAATCAAGTTTAACTAAAATTTAATTACCATACCGTTGAACCAAATAAACTTACATTAATTACCACCTGTGTTATATTATACATGTACTAGACAATTTTAGCAACACTTATGATAGAGTAACAACAGATGTAATTCAAATTATTATGTTATGAAGATGTAAAGTTAACAAGACACAACTTTTCCTTAAAGAGGGTATTAAGAATGGCAGGAGAATTTTGTTATTAAAGGAACACATAAATCATTTCTATAATATAAGAGTTATATCTTTTAAATGCAAAAATATATGAAAAAGTATTTTTATCGAAACTTGAAAAGAGCTGTACAAAAGAAAAGTATCAAAATGGTCATTGTAACCGCAACCGTTTTGATAACAGAAAAGTTTCTAAATCTACCCACATAAATCAAAACTTAACACGTATCACAAGTCGAATTTATTTTCCCCCTATATTTCCTTCTATACATATCTGAATTTTGCCTTTTTTGTTGAAAATAGACAACTTGCTGTTTTATACGAGAGAAAAACCAGACGTAATAATAAAAATATCAATATTTGAGTGAAATAGAAGTCTGGTTTTTCTTTATTTATTAAGAATTTATGGCAACCGATAGCAATTCTATAGTTTTATAAAAACGATACTGTTATCTACATGTACAGCAACATTTACAAACTTTTTTTTCTTATTCGTTTTAAATAATTTAAACAGAGCTCAGAACGCATGGTGTTATTATTTATTAAGTCGCCTCTATAATTTATGTATTTCTTAGCATTGTGTAATCCATAAAATAAACAATTTGTTTCAAGAATTCCTTCTTTTTGTCAAATTAAATCATTCAAGAGATTTCTATTTGGTATTATCGTCCACATTTAACGTCCAGGTCTAGCAAGATTTAAGTGATGAGAGTTTATTTGGCGGATTTGGAATTGTTAACGTGCCTTCGTGTCTAGTAATTTGTGCATGTTGTCTATCTAAATATTTCAGAACAAATTAATTTTTAACTTGAGCATCTATCTTGAATATTGCAGATATTTTTTTAAATGATCATAATTGGTTTATTTGTAAGTAAATTTCAATAAACATTGCGAGTCTTTAAAACAGACAAAACAAAACATATGATGCATAGTCCAGGGAATAAAGACATATTTGCTTGCAAAAGATTATGTAGTTCTAATTTTTGTATATGTTATCTATATTGGTGTCCTAGTGAAAAACACAAGTTTTCGACCTCGTCGATGTTAATTTCACACAATTGAATTTATTAAATCAAAATATTAATCATGAAACCTGAGGGACTGGATCCCTGGCGGTTTTAATAGGAACAAATCCTTTACTGTTCTTCCTCCATCCCCAGTCCAGAGAGTTTTTCATTTCGCTCATCCATGTCTGGACTAGGTGATACGTGCGGAAGACATGGTACATAGCAGCATCTTGTGTTGTGTCAGCTTTGCAAGATTGACTTTTCTGCCAGCAGCAGATTTGGAGTATCTAATGTTGTTGCCTTGTCACCACCATAAAAATAAAAGAGTATACGTTCCCCTGCCTCAGCGATGATTGAAACACTGGCATCAGGATCTCTAAAAATGGTTGCAAGTTCATGCAATGCTGGTTTGTTCTGAACCAAAGTGCAGAATTTGATTTTTCCAAAAAAGAACAGGGAAGACGTGGTGTCACACGCACTCAAAGAACTAGGTGATTTCAGGTACTGAGTACTTGTAGGATGATGCGGAAAACAATGTTTCAAGAGTATTATCTCTTTCAGGTTTTCGGAAATAAATGGGGAGATGTTGAGCCGAACTTGTTAAAAGAACTAGCAAATCAATGTCCTCCGATGATTTCCACAGAATCATATTCTGTAGCGAGGGATGTAGCAGATGTTACAATAAGCACATCATCGTCTTCCGTTGCCTGCTTCACGGCTACATTGCTTTGTATGAACGTCTCCTTCAGGAGGTTATTTTCATTTGCTAAGAATTTCTCCTGTGGTACTTGAGCAATAGTTGACCCATCAAAAATTACATCACTTGAAGTGTTTATGTGACCTCTTCTAAACTTTTTAGCATTCTTAGTACTTTTCAGATCAGGATCTAAACTGTTTAAAAAAAATTAAGAATTTCGAAAAGTATCATTTTGAGGAAAAATTGGTAACTTTGATGAGGCGTAACTATCTATCTAATCGTTCTACAAAAACATTTTGCATATAAAATGCACATATAATGCTCTACATTTTTAATCAAAACTTCTTCCTCTGTAATGCATTGGTAAGAAGATATTATCGACGCCCGCACGGGGACGACGATATCGAAAACTTGTGTTTTTCACTAAGGTGCCGATATACACAACATATCTAAAAATTAGAACTACGTAACATTTTGCAAGCAAAGGCACTTTTTCCAGCCTCTATTTCCTGGACTAGCACAACTAAACTAAAATATTCAATACAATTCAGAGGTTTAAACATTTAACGGCGAGTATTGTTCGTAAGTTCGTTAATAACAAAAAATGGAAGAATAATTTAAAGATAGAACAAGGAAAACCTAAAAAAAGTACAGGAGATAAGATCAAAAAAATTTAAAATTAAAAAAGGTCTGGTATATAATATACCCAACAAACATAAATAAAAAGGCAGATACTGGCATCATAGTATGCTACCTTTAGTACCCTGTACTGGGAAGATAGTGGCAAACACTAATAGGCCTGATTATGTAGGTCACACTGGCCAAAAGCAAGGCCAATGCTTCACTAATACTAATACCTGCATCTTGCCATAAAGGGCCCATTACATTGCCACTAAAATGCCAGTAGGTTTACACAGTGATGGTTTTCTTCCAACCCATTAGATAAGGTACACACACGTTATGTTTTACCTTAACAATGCCAACAGTACACCAGTAATAAAAAAAGAATGATCCTGCCAGAAGAAATGACGCTTATGGCTAAATTTTTGATCTTGCAAGTTTTGATTTTTAAATAAAACTTATTTTAAATTTTTTTAATTTTAGCCATAAGCATTCTTCTTCGGACAAAGTCACGTATGTCTTTTATTACGTTTTTGTTATTTTAAATCGATAAATAATACAAGCATATAATTTCATATAATGTATAACAAATAAGAACACAAAAATTCTACTGTCTCCCCACAAATAAAAGTTCAAAAGATCGTGCAAGCATTGACCATCATTTTCGTCCTTGTTTGGACTCATCAGTGAAGGATAATGACAGTCAATATTTGCCCGCTTCATGCTGGTTATATACAAAGCTAATACAACATTAGGAGAATGAAAATACTAAGGTGCCATCTAATAGCAATGACTCGACATGCCGTTCTTATTCAAAGATTAAATATTTCCAAAATTCGAAATATAGAAAGAATTGTTCAAACTTTTAGTGAGGTTTATATATATAATAAATAAACTTAATTTGGTCGTTTTCTAGGTGCGCTGCGATTGTTACGGTTACTAGATGTGTGTCCATTGACTGGGCAAGCTAAAGGTGCCAGTGCCAGCATTTAAGCATTAGTGCCAGAGGAAGACCGTATGCTGGCCGTTATATGCATGTTTGCTGGGTATCATAGGCGCCATCAACGTCTTGCATTTGCAGATGACATTTTAATACAAGAAGTAGACATCAACTTCAGAACGTTGTTGACAGACTAGCAGAAGATGGAACAAGAAATGAACTCGAGTAAGACGAAGTACGTACAGTATGACTTGTCCAGACTACGATTTTAAAAGAAATAAAAAAAAAAGAATAGTAATTACAATTTTGAAGAGGTAGGTTAATAGAAGGTTAATAGCAGAAAGTCGTTGTGTTGGTACAGTACTGAGAAGTAGAATAATAACAAAAGGAGACTTAAAGTGCGAATTTATAGTAAGACCAATACTGACTTACAGGAAGAAAGTATAGGCTATGGAGATGACTGAGTATATGGGAAAGAAAAGTATTGAGGAAGGTATTTAAAGAAAAAAAAAGAAGATAAAACCAAACAACTAAGTCAGTCTTTGATGCTACTGTTGCTCGCTCCAGCTCAGAATGGCATGGACGATGTTGTTGCTCGAGTTACCCAAATATACTGTTATTCACTATCTACAAATAGATAATAATGTTTTCTAATAAATAAGATAGCTGTGCATTTAATAATTCCAAAAGGTTCAGAACAATCTTTGCTCTTATTTGTTTAATTTTAATCTTCTGCGCTTATTGATATTTATATTATATTATTGTAATTTATAAATGTTAATGCATTTTAAAAATTTCTTTAGCACTTCTGAACAACGTGTTGAGCCAAATACGAAATAAGACGATGTCTTACCGAAAAGCCATGAAATTAAAAATGTCCTCTGAAATATCTGATAATCCAGCACGCCCAGCTTGTTTTTCGCTCGTAAACCAGGAGAGCAGCCTGCATTATACAAGAAAAAAAAGAAGGTAATTTGTTTTCGCCTGATAGCAGTGTCATCATTCGGTTTTCCTATTAATTTTTGTTCGTAAAATTCCAACTTTCATAGACAACCTTCCGGGTAGGAAATAGGCGATTGCATTCCTAAAGAGGCATGATAATGTGCTCAGTGAGAAATTGTCCCAAAGTGTTTTAATACTTACTTCAATATCTTGGTGACTTAAAATAAGAAATCGATGGTATTCCTACTGGAAACATCTGCAACTATGACAAGTCTAACTTAACAGACATTCCAGACTCAACCAAGGTAATTGCTAAATGAGAGACCAAACACCCCAAAATAATTAACAAACTTAACTAAAGCTTCAATATCGATCATGATTTGTGGCAATGTCGCTGGGGCTTTGGCTCCGGTATATGTCACTTACAAAACAGAGAACGTTTATCCCACTTGGATCAAGGGTGGACGTCCTAGAACGCGCTTCAATCGTTCCAAAAGCGGGTGGTTTGATAGGCGAATATTCGAGAACTGGTTGGAAAGACAAGTGGAAACTAAAGTTGATTGGCGATAATTTGAACTCTCACTTAAGTTTACATGTAATGACGCTCTGCAAACAAAATGAAATAAACTACTCTGGACTTTCCCCAAACTTAACACATTCATTTCAGCGACTCGACGTTTTGTTTTTTGGGCCAATGAAAAAAGTTTGGAGAACAATTCTAGACGAGTGAAAGAACTTTCCTGAGAGAAAACGTTTTCCGTCACTGACCAAATCCAAATTTCTTCATCTATTAAAAGAATTAATAGAAAAACTTGAACAACTAGAGAGGTTACAAAGTAGCCACTTTGAAGCATGTGGGATTTTTCAGCTAAATCCTGAAGTTGTTTAGAATTTGCTGACAACGACCAACACGTTGAAAACGTGTCGCAAGCGTTCCTCAAAGAACTAAAAAGACATAGACAAACTGAAACAGAAAAGACTGTTCGCAGAAGGACAAAGAAAAAATTAAATGTGCCCCCTGGAAGAAGGATCACAGTTGAGGATTTGACACCCGCCTCGTTTCCAACCTCTGGACCTTTTACCTCGAGTCGTGCAAAGCAACCACGAAAGAACAAGGAAAACGCGAAAAAGCATTTTCTTTTAGTTTCAGTTTTAGAAAGTACTTGGAATTGAATTCTGTGGAGTGAAAAGTTGCAAAGTTGCGTTTTAGGTAGGTTCTCAACGGGAAAACAAGTGGGGCACATAGTCACTCCACTTCTTGAGGTAATTTGTTGCCATTAAGAAAATCCCCCCTCTTCTACAACAACTTAAAAGCCTTTTTTAAGCCCATAAACTAAAACCTAACAAGTATATCTATATTGTATTCGATGATCAACACAATCCATCGAATTATGATAGTAGATATCACATGAAAACCAAAAAAAATGGCACTGAGTCACCCCGGTTGACGGTAACAAGAAAAGAAGATTAAATCTACTTCATCTACAAAGAGTACATAGCAAGAAAATCACCTGAAACCGAACATAAAAAAGTATACATGTCCAAAAAAAAGTGGACAGCTGGTATAATTACACTAGAAGAAATGGTCGATTTTTGTAAAAGGAAAATATTCGACATATAGACAATAGCAAGTCCAAGAAGTAATGGGCAAAACTTATGACTTAAGGTTCCTATGCAGTACCCCCAAAATAGTGGGTTATTTCAGCAAATTTTAAAACACGTTTATGCAATTACTTTGATATATGAAAACCATTTAACAATTTCACTCACATCAGGACAGTCGTCTGTAGCGCGCTGGGCATATATTGTCCAAAAACATTATTGCATTTGATTAAAATCCGATAATTTAATAAAAAATTTCACTGCAGATTTTCTCAAAAGTTTTTTGAGCAATAAGCATGTTTCAACAAAGAAGTGCTAGAACTTCTAACTCTACAGCGCGCTGGGCGTAGACACTAACTTCAACATTTTTCTAATTAATTATAATTTATATAAAAGATTAAGAGAATAGGCAACACTCTCTACATTTAGCTGATAAATGAAAAACACCAGAAAAGACCCCGGGGAATTCTTTCTCCTACCTGCTACTTGTAAGTTGTAAACGTAAGGGATTTTAAGAGCAACGTTCATTGAAAGTAGCAGGTCATAAATCACTATAAATTCAGACAAAAGTATTTTTGTCGGAAATTTGTAAATATGAACGTTTTAGAATCTTGTGTATTTCATAGTAATATTTAAGTGAGACGATATAGCTTTATCTAATCTTAATAAGTAGAAAAAGACAAAATCTGTTACGATTCGTTTGTTCGTACCCTGGATAATTGATGTAAATAAAACAATAACGCGCAGTTTAGAATATTTATTGGTTATTCATCGCTATTCTTTATCAACTGTGGACGTTAGAAAGTCTAAAATTTATTTAATTACTTTTTATAACATATGTTGTTCCGTAAAATCAACAACTATGAACTAACAACTAACAGATTTTAGGTAGAATACGTAGTATTAATATGTAGAGTTATGCAGTATTTTAGATTGGTGGACTATAAAGTAATACAAACAGTAACCGACAAAAAAGTGTTTCATGTACTTACTTTGAATATGCTAAAACAGACTAGCAACAATATCTACTTTATGGTCGTTAATTTCAATAAAAATAGCAAGGATTTGCCTGTATAAATGTATTCATAAAATAATTATGCAAAATACCATGCATGTTACAGGATTATCATCGGAAAACTTTTATTTTTGCACTCGAACTCTGTAGTCGTCCGAAATATAACTCGATCAAAATGAATTAGAAAAAATCACTCGTGCCGTAGGCACTCCTGAATTTTTTCAATCATTTTGAGCTCGTCAAATTTCTAGGCAACAGCTTCTCGTGAAAATAAAATTTTTCCTGATAATCCGACCACTTGTGGTATTACTTATGAACATTATCGGGTATGTTACTAAGTTACTTAGTAATAGAGTTTTTGACTGTTTCATAATTCAATAATAAAAAATAAATAAAATAAAAAATAAAGAAGATTAAATATCATAAGGTCGTTATTTTCAACACTATATCAATAATAAAAATGCAATTTTGACATTATTACGTTTTACATAAAACAGGGAAATCCTAATTATGCGAGAGAAGCAAGTTAGAATCTGCATTACAATAAAGTGATAAATTCGAACACTTTAGATCTCGAATAGGAAGATCTCGAGCCACTCTCGAGTCTACTAACTCGGGAAGTACAGCTCCAAAATAAAACTATTGCAATTTGTTTTCCATGTGAAGTTTCCAAAAGTCATCGTCCTTAAATATTCTTTGATAAAATAGGTCTTTTTTTGTAAAAATAATAAAATAACAGTAACGTCTATTGGTTATGTGTAACTGACCTTGAATTTGGAAGTAATAATTGTGATTGGTTTTTAAAATAAAACTTTTGGGATTTACGTCTGAGTTGCTTAAATACGGTAACATCTTGCTATTTACAGCTTCTTCAACTGTTAAATCCCTTGCAGAGTATAGACATTTCACTTCAATTACTCCATCTTCACCTAGAAAACCATCTGGAGAAGCAGCAAGATAAGGTTCTTCTTGGTCTACAAATAAGCCACATCGTTCAATCTTCACATTCAACTTTTCTTCGAAGAAACGTATTGCAGTCTCTTCATTTACAATTCCGTAATCGATCGCTTTACTTTTTACGTGCGTATTGTAGAGAATATCTTTTACTGTGTTAGCAGTAGAAGTGTTAGTTTTCATTTTGCATATTTTCCCTGCATTTTGTTTCTTTAAACCATTCGGGATTAGAACTTTGACCTCTAGTTCGTAATTCGACTTTATCTACGTCATTTGAAACGTTGGCAAGGAAATTAGTTTTTAACTGGTTTAGTTCCTCTGGTAGTTTATCCAAATTATCAGTAAGAGAACCGTAGTCTAAGTCAGCATCGCATGAATTTATAAATTGTTTCTTTGGCGATTTTCTTTTATAATTTCTTCTTTTTCTTGTACAGAATGTACTACTATAAAGCCCAACGTTGTTGCTCATTTTGGCATGAGCCGCATCTAGGAATGTTCCTCTTCTATTAAAATTAATCGCGGCGGCATGACACCTAGCATCATACGAGCCTCTCGTAGAATAGTTTATTCTTTTACACCCAATAAGTTTATTAATAATAAAATTAAAGTTCTCTGCAAAATTGCTGTCGACATCGTGACAACTAGATGCGTGGTTGGCGACTCTATTAACAGCATTAATGAAAGGTTCATATAAATTGCTGTTTCTGAAACTTTCAAATAAGTTTTTCTCGCCAGGTTTGGGTCCACTGCAAAAATACTTATAACTACCATTACTTTCTTTGCATTTCTCATGACATCCAAATATATGACAAGGCCCATTCTGTATATCCTCTTTTAAATTATAGATTTTCTGCTGTACGCTGAAGTTTTGTGTCTAATGGCGCTTACTACAGCCGTTCTAAATCTTAAAACGCTAGTTTTCAAAAAACTTCTGAGTGTCATGTCAGTCCTTGGAGTTTTTACTAGTTCTTTTACTTTATTAGCGTAATTTCGCAGAATATGATTCCTGCATTCGATCTTCTCTATGAAAAAGTTAGGGCCATATGGTTTTAAGGTGGATAGCTTGTTGTAAACGCTGCTGTCTCCGTCCCCTATAACTTTTCCGTATTTTAGCCCATGCATTCTAAAACCTTCTAAAATAATAGCAGATTCCATTGCTGTAGATGTTCCGCACCAATTTTTGAAACATTGGTGCGTCGGTACGTTATCTTTAAATTTTTGGCATATAGAGCAGTATTTATTTTTAACTCCCAAAAAAAGTAGCTTTCTCGTTTTTGCGCTAATTATGCAAGCCACACCTGACAGAGCATTATAGTTACTTTTATAGGAGAGCTTCCCCCAAGCTCCATCCACTACCACTGTAATAACAGGGACTCCATCAGTATCCACATCTCCTGCTTCCCGAGTCAATCTTGCTTCCTCTTCGCCAGCTAATTTCATTTCTGCTGCTGTCGACTCTCTAATAATATTTTGTACCAAGGATTCATTCTTGTAATAAGTATGGGATGACATACTGGGAATATTTAATGATGAGCACAATTCCGTTAGTTGACTGTAGCCAGCTCCAATTGCTAATGTCCCACATACCGCTGCTTTATTTATATGTACAACATCAGTATCTGGTTCCGTAGCAAGGGTGTTTTCTATATTGTACATCTTGCATCTTGTGCTAAAAATGCTCTTTAGTCCCATTCTTCTCTCAGAAACGACATCAACATCGAAAAAACTACAATTAAAACCTTCATGTTTTAAAGACTTTAATTCCGAAAAGAGATGCTAAATATCTACAATCCTTCTGCCTGTAATTTCATTTTCAGGCTTAGTTTGTGTAGAAAATACTTTTTCGGTATTTAGATCTGGTAAAACTTGTTCAGTTTCCCAGTCCATCAAAGCATTATCTACAAAATTGTCACCAGAATGTGGGGCAGTTTGTGTGTCGACTCTGAAACTAAAAAATAAGGGTAAGCTTTTCATTCATGTGAAATAAAACAGATGTTTGTACTACTTAGGAACATGGACGAGAAAGGCAGTACTTACAGTTTTACTTTTTTCGTGACGATTTTTCCTAGCCGTTTCTTATTTTTCCTCCTAGCACCGCACGTCAAATGTTTTTTAGCGTGAATACCCATTTCACAATATATACTAAAACTATACAAAAACTGTACGCAAAATGTTCACCAAGTAAAGAAAATAATAGTTTTTAGAAGCACGGAGAAATAGTAGCAGTAGTAGAGAAGCAATCTACCACTGGTAGAGAAGACAAAATGAAAAACAATGTAAAACACAATTTCAGAAAGTTCGTTAACAGAGGTCTCACTGCAACCACTCGAATATAATACAAAATTACCGATACAAAAGTAAAATTCTGTATTTCACATAGGAACACCGGAATTAACAAAAAGTTCAAAAAAACTATACGAAACAGCACAGAGGAATTCGCAGCAAAGTCAAATAAACACTACCAAGACACACAGATGAATTGAAGTGCTTGCTGTTTAGTACTGAAAAGGGGACTTTATAACCATTTCCAGATGTAACCAATTACAACAAACTGTTATTAATAAACCATTCCATGCAAAGTAGGTAAGCTTTTAAACAGGTCTTTAGAACCGTTATTCCCTAAAGCTCTACTCTTTCCCAGTATGTACAGAATTATTTATTTTACCTGCTTAGCAGTAATGAAAAAAGACCTTTCCCAAGTATTTTATGCCGTAGACATCAACCGCTAAATTGGATCTCTTAGGAATGAATGCAAAGTGATAGCAAAATACTACAGAAGTTTGTCTTCATAAGTAATAAAAATATCAGTATCATTTTATTCATCACTACTGAAATCACAACCTAATCCAATTCAGTTATTTTCGATAACATGGTATAACGAATGTATTTCAAATTAGCGATAAATTTTTTATTTGAAGCAATACAGACATAAGTAATAATAATAATAATAGTAAGTAATGGGTAGGTACCCTTTGTCCTTTTTCAATTTATGGGGGTGATATTCAAAGGTTATTATTCGTTCAGAAAACCCTATACACTACATGCTAACGGGGCGAAATATGAATTTTGGAATCCATACACATTAAAAAATGCAACATACAAAAAAAATGAGATACCGTTGATATACTGCAATTTACATGTCTTATTTTTTTTAATGTTTTTAAAAATATATAAAAAATATTATGTTGTAGCAATGTGCTAAATAAATTTAATAACTAACTAACTAACTAAAAAATTCCTTGAGTGAATGAAAAATTATTGCCTTTGTACTCTGTGCAGAATTTAGGTATCAATAACGTAACAACTCATTCACAAAATTCTACTAAAATTCAATTGACAAAGCAAACAAAGGGTTGTGTATATCTTTTTAAATTGAAGGTGGTAGCCAAGCCCTCGGGGCAGGTACAATCAGGTAAAGTGTGAAAAGGGTTGTCTAGCTGCGTATTTCTATATTTTGACCAAAAACTTATTTTCATTTTATGTGCATAGGAACCTTAATGCAACAATTTTTAGTCCTCTAGAGACTTCAACTATTATTGTACATCAAGCCCAAACACAAATGTATTGTTTAGTCTTGTGAACCATTACTTCATAGTAATTTTTAGTATTTGACATTATTCTTTGTATTTAAAATTTGAGTTTATCTATTATCTTAATAAAATTGTTCATCTTTTATTTTAATAAACTTGTAAGGTTGTTTTTAATAACACCTACATTAGAAAATAAATTTAGCTGCAAGTTTGCTATTTATAACTATGTACCTACTAGTTACTTTTCACTTTTAGCTTCTGTTCAGAAAGAATAGGATAAGCTTCGTAAGTACAACAAAAGAAGATTATAAATGACACTTCTATGAAATACGCAGATAAAAATTAACCCCCCGGTAGTATTTGCAATAGGGGTTGAGTAAAACCTAAAAATGTTTTATTATTTTCTTTAATTTGATTTTGTTTTGCGTGCAAATTGCGTTATGCACATAAACTACAGCAACATTCTCATTTGATGTTAGCTGACGCTCAAACAAGGCAAATATGGGGAAGGAGATCTTTTTCTTAATTTCCAACTTATAGTGAACTTATTCGTTTGCTAATTTACGATAATCAATGCTAATAAATTTGAATACAGAACTCATTTTTAATTTTTCTCTCCGTCGCCAAAATTTGCGAAAATTTCAGTCTGTAACGTTCTCTGTCTGAAAGTACTAAATACAACCCTTAATGGGGAAAATAAAATAATGAATAAATAATAAATGATATCATCTATACATATGTGTAATATTCAAATATTACAAATTAAATGTTAGAAATTAATAAGAACAGTTGATCAACATAATTGGCATAATCCCGTGGGTAGATGAAAATGTAGAATTAGTAAGACAAGTCCCCAATTCTCCATGAAGCGCCAAAATCTGTCATTATTTCTATTAAGCTGTTTAATCCTTGATCTTATAAAAATAATAACCTTAATGATAAGATAACCCTTTGAATATGTATAACTAATGTTAACTGTTTTTCTGGAGTGTCTATGCCATTTAAAGAATAATCAAGATCGGAAAAATAATTTTCTTTTTATCCTCGCTATAGAGTAATACGGTAACTGACTTACAGTTAGTTTAGTAAATAAAAACTGATTTATGAATCTTATAAACTCAAACCAATTTTGTTTGATTTTCTAAATCTGATAATTTCTAAATTTTTATCTAATAATAAATAAATTTTTCCAACATATAATTTTACGTTTTGTATTTTTATTTGATTATTTTATTTAGATCATTTTTCTTTATTAGTTTAATAGTGATTTTTTCCAATTTCTAACTCTAAAAACAAAGAACTTCTAACCAATTTGTCGGTTAATTTGCCCACAAATCACTAACAAATCACTGGTATTTACGTACTCCGGCTGGATTGTACAAGGACAAATGATAAAGTTAGGCAGTTAGATTCAGCTGACCACCACAATGTTTCAGTGTCCAACGTGGCCGCGCCGGACAGGGGCCATTGCCTGCAACTATCCCGTAATCACAAACAACCTCTAAATAATGTTCTAGCTTCCAGTTTGTTGTTCTCCTTTTTACACGTCTTAATTAACAGTAACTTTCCTGAAGTTTCTTTTCTAAACATAAATAAGATTAAAACGTCAACTCATAACTGACACATGTACGTATACAAGACACGTCTAAACTGTCGTATTTTCTTAAGATTAAAATGGCAAACGGGATCGAGATTATGTCATGCAAGTTAATATTATATCGATATCAGATATCAGGCGGTTAACGGGAGTAAAGTACTTGGGGATGACATGCACTGCCAAAGCATTGCCCTCTGGCAGCTGTGGCGAGCACAAGTTTGAGAGCTTTGTCCAAAGCTCAGCTTGTCTGAGGTAAACACGATCTGCGGTTTCCATATATGAGCATTGTCTGAAGAATGGCCTTCTGTATGTCGAATATTAAATTTAGATAAATGTAAATTTAAAATGTGAATATGTCGGAAAATATATTTTATTTCAGAAAAGGTTCTCGAATTGTTTGCACGTTTAAATTTGCTATTTCTAGAATTTTTAAGAAAATGAAAAAAAAGAAAGTTTGGAGAAGCTGCATAACCCAAATATAATTAAAGGAATAACCCAAACTGCAATTAATCAGTTTAACAAAAACTGAATGTGACAAATGACACAAGTTTTGTTTAGTAACAAGTATAAAACATGCAACATCTGTGTGCGATTTGTCCAGTTCCAAAGCGTGGGTGTGCGGTTGAGTGGAGAGACTTGAATCTATACTGCGTTGCGGCCACTTGTAACCGCTGAACTCCTGAGGATTGTCGCTTACATCTGTGTGTGTACGTTAAATATTATTTGGATCGTAGCCCCAAGGGACGGTTACGCTGTAGGAACTGTTAACAAGTTATTTTTCTTCACTTTAAGTTATTTTTCATTGTCACGCGCTGACATGTGCTTGTGGTTTTTTGTTTATAGTTCGGAGAGGATTATCTTATCATTTTCTTAAGGCGCTGATGGATGCTTGGTTTTGTAAAAGAAAGAAAACATTAAGTATCAATTTTTTTATTTTAAACGCTTATAACTAGAGTAGAAACAAACTTAAGATTACAATTCAATATTTTTATTTTTATTTCTTTTTATAGTCAGAATAGATAATAAAAATATATAAAGACAAGTGTGTTGACAGTTTTCTGGAGATTATACAACAAAAATTAATAAATTGCAAAGTATTTTCAATGAAGTAGAAGGCAGCTACTATTAGAATGTTGCGGTTTACAGCTCAGTAACTATTTGACAGATTTCTAATAGATCTGGTCACTTGAGAGAATTTGGTATCAAGTAATACATCTCTTGATATATTTTCTTTAGTTATTCTTCACAAGAAAGTTCCAGTTCTAGAAAATGTAAATATTATAATATTTTCTGCCAGAATACGTTTATATGACAAGTTGAAACTCACACGAAATGCATGGTAAGCCTGAAAATCCAACATTCAATTTACAACCTTTTTTCATATTATTGCCTCGTATTCGGGTGCCTATTTTTGGTAGTAACTACCGACTTGTTGTCTCCCAAGAAATTGTTTCTAATGCTTGAATAAGATTATGGTAGTTCAGCAAAGATTTTCAAAAATGGCACTCCTTATCATTGGATAGTGCAATGACATTTACATAGGTGTATACCTATGAAATGAGACTTTTTTTTCAATTTTAAACGTTTATTAACAAAAAATGGTTACAAATTTAATCTTCAAAATAATAGCCATCGCTAGCGACACATTTTACCCATCTCTCAGGCAATTTGTGAATGCCGCGCCAAAAAAATTGGCCGTCTTTGGCCGCAAACCAATCATCGAGCCATTTTTTGGCTTCTTCGTGAGAATTGAAGCGCTGCTCGGAAAGTGCGTGGCCCATCGATGCAAACAAATGATAATCGGAAGGCGCCAAGTCTGGTGAGTAAGCCGCATGCACCAGCGGTTCCCAATCGTACGTCTCCACCAATTCCCGGGTCGCTCTTGTTCGATGTGGTGGTGCATTGTCATCAAGAAAAATTACTTTGTGACGCCGATCGGCATATTCTGGGCGTTTTCGGTGTATAGCGCTGTTCAAATCGGCCAATTGTCGTTGGTAGCGTGCACCGTCAACTGTTTCACCTGGTTTTAATAGCTCGTACCAAATCATACCATGCTGATCCCAGAAAACACACAGCATTGCCTTGCGGCCGAAGCGATTTGGTTTGGCCGTTGATTTTGGCTTGTGGCCGGGCGGACCATACGATCGTTTACGCTTGGGATTGGAGAAATACACCCGTAACGATTCGATGCAAAAAAGACTTCCTTTTGAACCGGGAGAGCAGCATTTCACAAGTGGTTTTTCGGTTCTCTTGCTGTCTTTCAGTCAGTTCATGCGGCACCCATCTTCCGACCTTTAAAATCATGTCCATGTCTTTCAAACGTTTGCAAATGGTTTTTTTGGGTCACTCCCAACTGCTCTGCCATCATTTCTTGCGTTTGACCATCATCTTCATTCAACAATGCTTGCAATTCGGTGTCCTCAAACTTTTTCGGTGGCCGGCCACGTTCCTCGTTCTCCACGCTAAAATCACCACTTCGGAATTTTTCAAACCACCTGAAGCACTGTGCTCTGCTTAGAGCATGTCCACCGTAAGCTTCTATAAGCATTTGATGAGCTTGAGAAGCGTTTTTCTTCAATTGATAACAGAAAATCAACGATGTCAGCAAATCGTAGTTTGAAGGCACGAAATTCGACATTTTTAAGAGCGAAAAAAATGCGTTGTTGTATGAAACATCACAAACAATGAATTGAATATTGTTGACAGATGACAGACGAAAAAAATAAGACATTTGGGACAGTTTAAAAATACTCCTAGCGACATCTGTGGTCTAATAGCCGAAAGTCTCATTTCATAGGTATACACCTGGTATGTTCCATTACAAAACACTTCTTTTAAGCTTATTCTTCCTGTCTGCACCATTATTCTTTTTGTCTCCCTTCAGTTTTTGGGTGTGGCCGTCTGCGGTAGTCGTGGCATTCCAACTAAGGTATTGGTCGTCGGTATGGCTGACGAAGGACTGACGTACGGCACGGATGTGTTGGTAAAGACAAACGATGGAGACGATGATAATGCGCATAGTGAAGGTTGGGTTAGTGTTACAAAAATGTGGTTGACAGATGCAAATGTGTTTGGTACCGCCCGTATCCTATTAACTCTCCGTACTGGGAAGTGCTCGAAAAGCGGGCGCCTAAAGTGAGGAGGCATACATCCAACCCCAAACGTCTCGCTCCCTATCAAGGCAAAGCTATGGTCGAAGGACTTGCTGAACTCGGATACCTACGCTCCTGACAAAATGTAGAATGAACGTCAGACTCCAGAAACAAAAATGAAAACTTGCCAGGGGCTCTTAAGATACGTTGAATATCATTCTGAAGACCTTGTTCTAAACAATCTAACATCTTTCTACGTGTGCACAAGCCGCGTAGGCTAGTAAAAATACAACAAGCCGTTTTCATACGGTTAACTTCTAACCAAAAGTGACTTCAAGTATTTGGCGTGTACCTTTTAAGGGTTGAAACGACCAAACAGATGTTTCTTTTGAGACGGTGACGTTATTTGGGAGTCTAGATAGAAAATTTTTTGTCGGTTTAGATTTCTCTCTACTAGGTTCGGAATCACTTCTCAATTCTCTTGCTCGCTTCACTGCTCGATGAGGCGCTATGGGGCTGTTTTATTAACGAGAAAAACAAAGGAAAGCTAATTTTATCTCCTTGTTATAATTTTATAGTGTATACTAAAGCACTACACCGGCCGAGATTTCCAGGCCCAGCCCAAGTGGAAATAAACTTCACGCAGGTTTGTAAAAAACTCAGTAACTTCTTGATTAACAGAAAAGCCTGAACTGCTCGGCAGTCTGAAGAAGCCCGGCAGGCCCGGTAAGACCGAACGATCCGATTGTGCCAAGGTAAGCAGGAAAGCTCGATAGATTTCTAAACTGAGACCCTGGCCACACCTAAACTCGAACTTTGGGGCAGACCGCACAAAGGTAGCAACAAGAAACCTGGTCCGTGCGGGCTTTTACGGTACAGTACAAAACTCCTCCGCTTCAGTTTAGTATAAAACTAATGCTCGCCCCAGTTCGTACGAAAGCCCGTCTGACTCCATAAGAAAAAGTTGTCGATCCGGTGTAGTATTAACATCCTCCACTACGGTTCAGTATAAAAATTATGCTTATCTGGATTTGTACGAAAATAAATAATTGTCAGAACGACAATCTTTCTGTGCGGTTCAGTACGAAAGAAATCTGTTTGCTTCCGTACAATAGTCCGAAAAGACCGACTGAGCCGATAAATTTGACTGGTTCTAGAAGACCCTAACAGCCTGACAAGCCCGACAGGGCCGAGAAACACGATCCAACAACCTCGAAAGACCTGACAGGCCCAAACGGCAGGACAGTTATTGAATTTTCTTGTTTTGATGATGGTTCTTGGTTTAGTTATTTTGAGTTATTTCAGTCTACTCTCGAATATTTTGCTGCACTACTTTGAATTGAAGCTGTGGTATGCATGATTACAATCTTGAAGCCATCAATCATTTTAAGCTTCTTGGTCAAAAGTAACGACGTGTGACTCGGTGCATTGTCGTGATAGAGAATCCAGGTATTGGTGACCTTCCTTCGATTGCGACGGACCTTTAATCTCACCCGCTCGAGCACTTCCAGGTAGAATTCACCGTTCACTGTTTGTCCGGCGGGTATAACTCCCTGTCGACCACGCTTTTTAAGTCAAAGAAGTTTTGCCACATTTGCTTCATTTTGGCTTGTTGACGGACGTCCTGCGCGTTGCTCATCCTCGACATCCTCCCTTCTTTCTTTAAGCTGCTTGTGCCACTCAAAAACTCGCGTTTTGACATGATGTCCTCACGGATCATGGCAAGAGTCTCAGCACCGGATTTGTTCAGTTTCACACAAAACTTGACCGCATACCGCTATTCAATCGTGCTCTGCATTGTGATTCTCGACGACACAACAAAACAACTACTCACTTCAGGCGCAATCTACACTCTGCAAAGACTTAGAGGCAACTAAACCGGGAATGCCCCGCCAATGTCTCTGCCCAGGTGCGACCCCTTCGCTAGAAAAGGATCGGTCCCTATACTTTTTGGACAGACTCTGTAGCTTGGTTGGTGTGTAATAGATTCACCCTATGAATGTTTGGTTTTTAAAGTAAGTTTTCTAGCAAGTCTGTTTCAGCCGTGGATTACCGTGTTTCCACAGCAGCTGCTCATCTGACTGCCCTAAGGACGAAGCGGAAGAATAAACCTCCTCACCATATCTGGCGCCTGAGACCGTACCATTACCTCCGCCTCCACAAAATAACTCTACGATCGTTCTTGAAGTATAGCGTCGTATTGCAAAACAAATTATAACAGCGTATTTAATTTGATAGCAGACCTGGTTCTAAAGTGGGCAATCTGGTATTCCAAAAGTCGAATTACGAAAGTTTTGGAAAAAGAGTTAGTAAATGGAGAACTGCAGTTCTCAAGCTTTTCTAAGTAGCAGAATATTTTCGATTATAAATAAATTTTATTGAACATCACAAGAAAATCAGTATAAGTATGTTAGTGGACCTTTTGACATTTTGAACTCATCAGACACATATAATAATGGTGCTCAACGTGGGGCTGTGAAGACTTACCGCATGTACAAAGCAGATCATGAGTATTTTTATTATGGATAATTTTGATCATTTAATTAGCAAATCTTCTCCATAATTTACATTACTGGTTGTGTATTTGATCAACCACAACCACATTTTACCCAAAATAACTAAACAAAAGCAACATTTAACTAACACGACCTCATTTTAGTAACAATAAGTTTTTTGATCACGTTATGAAAGAATGAGAAATATCGTCAATCCTAAGAAAGCAGATTTGATCTAACGTAACTTGATTAATTTGCAGTTTAATAAAATCTAACCTAAAAATTGATTCAATTTAATCTAACCCAACCCATTTTAATTGCATTCAAAGTAAGTTAAATCAACATCTGAAAATTTATACGTACCAAGAAAGCCTAATCTAACTTAACTTACATTTAACAGGTTAACAAGCTATATTTATCAATTTCACTACGTCTTTTACAATCAAATGCAATATTTACATCAATAAAAGCACAGAAAATCCTGATTTTTAATTTTTTACTAACTTATTATTTTTGTAAAAAATATTTACACATTTTCAACAAGACAAATAACAGAAAAAGGCATGGTAAGTCCAGAAACGAGTAGAATCAAGGAACAAAATGAAAAGTCATCGGTAACTACATATTATGAGTGATATTGGAAACTAAAAAGTTCTCTACAAAAACATTTTTATTCGAAAACAAACAAAATGGTTTTCCTTGTGGTCTCAGTAATTTTTCGACAGTATTTACCATATTATTCTAAGTCGTTTATCATGTACGAAATCTAGTTTATGTCACATATGATTCACTTACATGCATATATGCATGTATGTGTATCCCTGGTCGGAGCTTTGAGTCGTTTAAGTCCGACTTTATCTTACTTTTTCCATTTCCGGTTTGTTTTATTCAGAGGTAGATTTCGTTTCACGTTTTATCGCCCCGATTTTAGAACTCTAGGAAATTCGCACCTTTTCAGCTGTATATAAACTTTCTAAAAGATTTGTAAGGACAATTTATTGTAATTGTTAAAAAGGAAAAAGACATTAAGACGCTCGAGATACCATTTATTTTCCACTTACTTTTTACAGTTCGAAAGGCTTATACTTAAAGGAAAAAGTTTTCTTTTAAATTTTTATTGAAGTTTTTATTTGATTACGAGGAAACGCACCCTAATAAAAATTACTTTCGTCGTGACATGCTACGTATCTGGAAAGTATATTTTGTTTCAGCCAACAACGAAATTCGATACTTTGAGCTGTTATAATTTAGTTGCAGTTGTCCGAAGAGTTTGACTAATCTGTAGGACGTGCCCTGGATAAAAACTTGATCTGTTGACTTAGGGGATGGACAGTGATGTATGCCTGTCGCATGATAACATCTTCCGCAAAACGTGGCATTTTTTTCCGAGTTTACTGAGCAGATATTGAATCAAATATAAATGAGAAAAAGATATTCTCTTCTCCATTTAGTATTATGATTAATTACTAATACGTTTCTCGATTTTTTTATAGAATGTAAAAATCCTAAAATAGCGTATTTTCCAGATATTGACCCCACTGTAACTTTGTTTCTAAAAAAAAAATTAATTCTAAAAGTTGGCATAAAACAAACACATAAGCTTTGTCAAGCCTGTAAAAGCTAACAGAGAGGAAGTGTGTTAGACGTGTCCTGCAACTTCTGTATATAGATATCCTTTGACACGGCAGAATATTAATGAAATGTTGTATACATATTGACCGAGATAACAATATGTACCTAAACAAAGTTAGTTTAAACATTGGACAGTTGAGATATATTCCTAACTTCTCTGACAAAGCATGTTAACGGGGATGCTGCATTCACGTATAAAATAACCCAATGACGTATAGAAATTTCCCATTTACAGTAAGGAAGATAAAATCTTTTTGTTAAAAATAGCAAAGCAAGCTTTTATGTACGTTTCAAGTGCCTACTTTGTTATGAATATAATGAATGCTCATTTTATTATTGTTTATAAATTTTGTATTTTAGCTTTTTAAATATAATATGTCCATTTTACGAGTCCTCCCTGAATGCTTAGGAATAAGCAACACGTCTTACAATTCAGAGATATCTTTGTGTAATTACAGATTTTAAAAACAAAATGGATCACGGTTGTATTGTTTGTTTTCTACATGTCAATGTTAAAATTTTTCAATTTATACTGAATAGAAATAAGATCTGCTTTTTTAAAAAAACACAAGAATGAGAATAATTATAAATATTATTAAACTTTAAGAATTTAATAATAAACAAGAAAACTTACTTAACAAAAAAAAATGTAAACAAAATGAACAGGTTTGTACAAAAGTTAAAGAGGAAATATAACCAAACAAATGTCAAACAGTTAACTTTTGTCAGTTTTTAAATTCACAGCAAACTATGGTTCAATTAACAAGGATTGAACTTTTTTAAAGAAAAGCCGGCTTTGAATTGTAAGACGTGTTGCCTATTCTCAAACATTCAGGAGAGAACCCGTAAAATGGGCATACTCTATAATATAATATACAGAGTGTATCAGCATCAGTGGCGGCTATTGGGGTGAAGCAAGTGAAGGGCCGATACACCTATTTGTTTTCTTTCAATAATTTCTAATATTTAATTACTTAAGTAATTTTGTTTTTTAGTGTAAAATAGTAAAATCTTGAATAAAATTAGTCACGAGAGCAATGAAATTGGCATGAGATACTCAAAACACAAATCACAGACGTTGTACCTGCCCCTGTTATGAACCAACACGAACGCAAAACATAAGGACACTTGCACTAAGCTTAACATTGAGTTGAAGCGATATGAAAACATGAAAATTCTAGGCGAACGTTTCAACAAGAAAGACGCGTTGCCATGACAACAGACTTACTATGAGGTCGTATGCAGTACAAACACCGGCGATATTGGCCGAGCCAGAAGCGTTTTTAAAGAAAACGAACATCGATTCACTATAAGTATACGGCTTTCAGATACGGTGGATCGCATCGGTTATACGTTGCATTTTTTAGTTGCTTTGACGGTGTTTTCAGTTGTTACGTGATTTAAGATTATCCAAGGAAAATTTCAGTTAAAAAGAAACGAAACTGAATGTAAGACAATATTTAATGAAGCTTTGATAAACACACATATTAATCAAAGAAGGCAAGTTGGAGGTGCCTTGTCTGACGAACAAATATCCGGAAGTTATAACTATAAGCTGCTATTTTATGAAACCTTAGATACCATTTTGATGCAAATAGACACTAGATTTCAAGACATGGATAAATTGTTATTCATTTCTCTTGCTGACGTTTCTAAGTTTGATGAATATTCTAAATTATTTCCAACGGAAAAACTTCATAATTTGAAACAAACATGTTCCAGTTTATTTAGTACTACGGACATGCAACGACTAAAAAATGAATTAGACCTTATATATTCTGATCAGCAATATAGAAGCAAGAACCTCCAGGAAGTAATGCTTTTGTTGCACGATAACAAACAAATATTTAAAGAAGCTCATAAATTATTTTGTCTGATGCTTACCATACCATTTACAAGTTCGTCAGTAGAAAGAAGTTTCTCGCGCTTGAAAAGAATCAAATCATACCTGCGCAATTCAATGGCGCAGGAAAGACGTTCACATTTAGAAAGAATATCCATTGAAAAAGGACTCAACTATTTTATGATGATGTCATTAACAAGTTTGCTGCCTTGAAAGATAGAAGAATAGATCTCGTCTACAAAAGGTTAAATTCTTCATTGTTGTAGGTATTTTACTAATTTTGGGATGACACAAGCACCTTTTATCTTGTTAAATTTTTGTTCATTTTTAAGATTCCAATGCAAAACGCTTCACCTGTTTCGAAACTCACGAGCCGCTACTGATCATCATTATGCTTGTTTAATCTATTAATAATTTCTTCTACTATAAAACTTTAGTTTCAGTTACCGAAACGATAAGAGCCCTACTGGGACCAAATTTGCTTGTACATAGTAAGCAAGACAATCACAAAAGATATTTTCCAATTAAGAAGTTTTGATTTTACATTTACGTACAATCATCAGAGATTTGTCAAGGTTTCATTTAAAATTTGTATTTCTCTGAATATTTCAAGAACAAAATGAGATATATTAGAATGAAATTTCCCACATGCTTGTTACTTAAAGGTGTCTTATATTTTACGTAGTTTTACGTTTGGTATCCTTACCAGAGGCGTAGAATTATAGGTGGATTAGCTCCTGCGCTAAAAAGAATTATTGCGCCACTAAAAAATTAAAAAAGAATATTTTTAAAATCCTCAATCGATTTAAAATAAGAAGTTACTCGCGTTTTTTTCGTTCAAGTCATCGTTTTCTAATGAAGTCGAGTTTGTCAAATTCTTTCAAATTCGACCGGCTATGGTAAGGTCGTGCGTCAGGGTCTAATTATTTGCATTGCATTTTTGTCATAAAACTTTTTTCCGTAAATTGCAGTAATTCTGAGATACAGGGTGTCAAAACTGAAGTAAAGACGAGAGATTTTGACTTTAGGAAAGAAAGTTATACGACGGAAAAGGCTTGATTTCTGTCGGGGAATACAATGAAAATAATTATATCCTGCTTTTAAGATTTTTAAGCCTTGTCATAGACCGTTGAACTTGAAAAGTTTTGGAAAAATTTAATTTTACTTGGAAATGATACATTCTACGGAAAAAGTGCAAGAGTAACTTTTTGTTTCAGATCGATCGCTTTTTTAATCTTCAGCGTGGGAGGCTAGACCACCCTCAATTCCCCGCCCCTCTTACACTATGTAGAATAATAGACACATTTGTTCTTGAAATATTAAGGAAACAACAGATTTTAAATAAAACTTTGACTCTCTGTATCTCAGAAACAGTGTACTTTTAGAAAAAATGTCATATGGCAAGCACGACTTAATTTTTGTTGCGGAATGCTTGCCTTTACGCCATCTTTGATTAAGTGTTGTCAAACTTCTGGAAGTCAGTGCGATACTAATTTAAAAGAAGACTTTATACAAGATTTTTATATTAGGAACGAGGGTACCATTCATGTCTAGATCGGCATGGAGTGTGGAGAATTCTGGCCGGAGATGTCTACTGAGTTCAACCTAACATAACCTCACCTATCCCGATCTTGACCTTGACAGAACTTCACGTTTGGTCTTTAGCCGTTTAACTTAACGTAACCTACAATAACTTTGACCTTGAATCGAAATGACCTGACTTTGACCCAAACGAGCTCTGACCTTCAATTAAAATGAGCTTTTAAACTTGCCCAAAACGAAAGTTTGGCTATCAGTAAAAACATGGAATAACTGATTATCTCGATTAACCTATTATCTCTATTATATATTAATTAACCTATCAATCAGTTGTCTCGATCAAACGATTATTTTGATCCATTGATGGGTTCAATCAGTTTATTATTTCGATTAATCAATTATTTTTACGATTTCCATTAATCTTTTATTTTGATTACGAGATTGCTTCGGTTATTTTGATTGACGGATTATTGCAATTGTTCGATTCTTTAGGTTAATCGTTTATTCCATTAATCGATTACCTAAATAATCGATTAGTCTAAATAATTGATTATTTTCAATAACTGCTTATTTCGATTAATCGGCTATTCGTGTTGTAGTCTTCTCTCTGTTCCAGCAATAATAACCATGTCATCAGCAAATAATAATTCTGATAATCTTGTTCTCTCCATTTTCCAACATCCTATGGTGAAATACTTCATTTTTTCTTCAGTTCTTTTTATCGCTTGGTCTAATATGAGTGGAAACGATAACGGACTCAGCACACATCTTCGTTGTAAACCAATCTTTGTTTTGAATAACGTCGATTTTTCATTTTGTATCCTTATAATGTTAGGGTTGTTCTCATACATTGCTTTTACAATCTATACCGTTTCTGCATTTACGACGGTGGTCTGAAAAGTTTCCGACCTCAACGTGAAGATGGCAGCACTCGTAAATAAAAGCTACTGAATTTCGTTGTTCTTCTGTTGACAGTTACTCACCAAAGTTTCAGCCATTTTGGACGCGCAGTTTTTATGTAACAGCCGTTTGAGTGAGTTGATGTGAGTTTTTTTGTGAAAATGGACAAAATCGAATATCGAGCTGTCATTAAATATTTGTTTTTGAAAGGCAATACGCCTTCGCAACTAAAAGATGAGTTGGATTCTGTGTATGGGGACTCTGCACCATCATTTACCACAGTGAAATTTTGGGCTGCTAAATTTAAACGTGGCCGTAAGAGCTTGGGAGACGATGAACGTTCGGGACGTCCAAAACTGCAACTACCGACGAAACCATCGCCAAAGTTCACCAAATGGTGCTAGACGACCGCCGAATTAAAGTGAGAGAGATAGCAGAGGTTATGAACATGTCAAAAGAACATGTTTGTCACATTAAATCAACATTTAGGCATGAGAAAGCTGTCCGCGCGTTGGGTGCCGCGTTTGCTCACGTTAGACCAAAAACGTGTTCGAATGAATATTTCCAACGCTCTTTTGGCGCAGTTTAGGCGAAATAAATCCGAGTTTTGGCGCCGATTAATTACTGTAGATGAAACTTGGATACACCATTATACGCCCGAAACAAAAATATAGTCCAAACAGTGGACTGCAAAGGGGGAACCGGCTCCAAAACAAGCAAAAACTGTTTTTTCGGCTGGGAAAGTGATGGCGACTGTTTTTTGGGATAGTCATGGAGTTATTTTAATCGATTATCTTCAAAAAGGAAAAACCATTACAGGAGCATACTATGCATCATTACTTGACAAGCAGTCGTTTCAACGTTAGTATTTACAAATAACAACATTTTTGTGACACTGGTGGCTCCATCTCTTGCCTAGGCCGACTAATTATCGACCAAGCATCGTAGTAAATTGGTTGTTAATAAATAAATTCAAGGTAAATCACAATATTGGAGTTTTAAAATATGAAAAATCAATACCTAAAATCAATTTAAATCTAAGTAAAACAAACTTCTGAACAAAAATATGTTTATTAGTAAATACAAATAAAACTTGCAACTTTCGAGGGTTTCAATATTCTAATAGAGGTTGAAGGTACTAAAACAAAATATATCACCACGTAATAAACCGCATGTAACTTCCTCTTTTACATCTTGAATAATGCTATGATTGTGATCAATTTAACATGATCTGACAATTCCTACTTTTGTCCATTACTGGTGTAGTAATCAGTCGCTTCAGAACCGTTTTATTCTGAGTTTCTCGTTTTATCTTTTCTACTATTAACTTTTCCTTTCTATAATATTTTGGCATTTAAGAATGGCTACTTGTAGTGTAACAGCTAGAATCGTCGATAAATATTAATTTATGTCTTATGCTTCAGTAATGAGACCAGAAACAGATCAAAACTGGAGTCTGGACATCAGTACTGCAATTTAAATAATAAAAATTTGACTGGTACATTTTCAATTTGAGAATTCCTTTAAAAACGTATTTCTAAACAAAAGATTTAGGAAACTTGCGAGACTTCGGAATATTTAAAATTGTTATTTTTAAGCTTTTCTGTTTCAGTTAGAAAAGTTCGTACTGATTGATGAACGGATTAATATTTCGTTACATAAATATTTAACGAAAATGTATTATTCAAATGCTTTACAATTGTAAGTACGTGAAGTTTCATTTACAAATTTGCATAACCAAACGTCTCGTGATTCGTAGCGACCCTTAATACGTTGCATATCATTAAGAGCGTTTTATACTTTTAATCATGCGGGAAGTCTTGTCTGCGTCTTCCGTTGGCAGTTCTCTGTTCGGAATGTCACAGTAGGAAATTTAGCAACTTCACACCAATGTCAAATTAATTATTTACCGTTGGGAAATTGTCAAGGTTCCCCATTTCATTTCTACTTAGTCATGTTACACGTGCAATTAAGAACGGAAATTATTTTTTAACTGACCAAAATTTTCAAGTTGAAAATTTTTAGAATAAAATAGCGAATCGCGTGACTCGAGATTTTAGTTCGCTATTAAAAGAAAACCTTTTTTAAAATCGATTTGAATCAAGGTTTTCATAACATTACCATATTAATTAAACATTTGGCCAAGCACGACGCAGACGAAGACTGTATCGTGACTAAAGACTGTTACCCTAGACGTTTGACCGGAAGTGGTATTAAAAACCGGAGGGCGTCGACTCCGGGGACACCGGAAAATCCTGAATAAAGATTTAGACGATTGTTATTGAAGCAGAGCAATGTTAAAATTATTCACGAACTAAATGTAGTAAAACTACTAAAGTAAATAATAAATTTCCCAAACACGTTCCCACGTATACCAAAGAGATTTTCAATAGGTAAATAAATTAGGAGCTGAAAGAATGTCTTCCCTTGAAAATCACAGATTTTTTCTTTCTTCAAAAAATTTAATATTTCCGTATCTATATAATGTCATCGTGATATTATGATGAAATTACAATGAAATTGAAAAGGTCATTCTTGCTACTAAACCTTCTGATTAAATTATAAGGGCAATAAACAGAAAGGTTATCCCCTTCATAACGATTGACACGCGGAGTGATGCCTTAACAAAGGTTAATTTTAGTATAAAGTACTTATTAATGAATTACTGTTTTATGTTTTTATTATGTTGGCAGATTTGCTAAGAATATAGAACCTTTTGATTGTTTAAATGTACGTTTGTAGCATAAAGCATTTTAATTAAGTGAATATAACTTGAAAATATACATTTACGATTACATATGGAAATATTCTCATATTTAGACCAATTAGGAGAATAGAAAGAAAATCGAAATTTCTTATTGGAATATCAAAGCGTTTAAAGCGAATTTATATTTTATTGAAATTACAATTTACTTGGTTTTATGTCTATAATTATTAATTAAGTTACTAACCAGGTGTGCCTTACAATATGTAAGTTCACAAATGATATAATAGCTTTCTAGACTTCTAATCAACTATATCAAACTCAATCAAAATAGGAAATTAAAATTATAGATTCTACAAACATAAAATGCAAACGGTGCAAGACATGTTTGCATAATTGAAATTGTTGGAACACTTGATTTTTGTAACACAGTGAAAATGAGTTCATTCTACGATCTTTATTAGGTTTATAATTATCTTTTTCCATAAGATGTTCCTCATTCGACGCAATTACAACTTTTTGCACAAAGAATAAAGTTACGTCCTACGTTAAATGTTTTCGCAAATATTTCAATATTATTTTCGAACAAGTTCGCAACAAATTAATGAGTGCATAATAAAAACTCTTCCACACTGTATACTTATCTAAGTCTACAGCTATCAAAAGTCGATTTTTAGTCTGCACTGCACAGTGGAGAATAACATATGCCACAAAAATTGTCGAAAAAACTAGAAATTGTTATAATAAACACCAAATTTAATTTTCAAAAATATTTTACACGTCGAGTTACTAGGAACTCCGTCGTTGCCGGCCCCAAGCTTAGATGAGAAAGGAGAGGAATCCTGTCTGGGCAAGCTAAACCTCGGTTTGTGTGTCCCAGGGAGTACCCTACACAGACCATCAGTGTAAAGACAAAATAGAGGGGGCAGGCAGGAAGGCCTTGAGGAGGCAGCCTCTCCATCATGCTAGGAAACTACAGGCCAATTCCTTGTATTCATGAAACCAAACCGATTAAACAGAAAAAGGAAAAGATAACGAGACTGTCAAAAATGGATAAGACACGGTGCTTAAAACGGACAATCAAAATAGTCACTTGGAACGTACGAGGTTTAAACGGCAAAGAAGATGTAATTAAAAAATAAAAAGTCTAGGTCATTGCCCTAACAGAAACTAAGAAGAAGGATGAGGGATGTGAAGTCATTAATGATGGTTTCCTCTTACTACATTTAGAAGTGACCAAAACAGAAAAAGCAAAAGCAGGTGTTGCCTGTCTTATACATAAGGACTGGGTAGACGCTGTGCAGAATTGGAGTTTACGAGATAAAAGAATTATGGTGGTAAATTTAAATATTGGCAGAGAACTTTTTATCCTTAGTAAACGCTTATGGTCCTAACGAGGACAAAAGAACGGAAACCAAGGATAAATTCTCTGAATCACTGCAACTGGAACTAAACGATGCTAAAGGTAAAATCATTTTGCTGGGAGATCTCAATGGCAGACCAGCACAAAGAAAACCATTTAAACAACAATGTAATCAAGCTAATCCAACTATCTACTTCAAATACTATGTTCCCGCTTAAGGAAATCCATATGTATATACGGTGTGAACCGAACATTCCCCGAAAAATCAATTATATACTACATGGTTGTCGGGCGTCATTCTCGCCGTTAAGTGAAGGATGTTAGGGTTCAGCGGGAGCCCGAGCTAGCAACAAAAGTGGTATATCAAGGACCCTAGCACAATACGCAGACGTAACAAAGGAAAGGCTACAAGAAAGAAAATCAAAATTAGTGAACTCAAAATTGAAGATAAGCAAAACGAACATCAAAAGCAGATAGAAGAGAAATCCAGGCAAGTATTATCGGCACACGGAGAAATAGATAATCTAGAAGAGAGCTGGCATACGAGGGTTGTTTTAAAAATAAGGTTCCCACATTTTTTTCAGTTGTATAGCTCTGTTTATTTTACTTCAAAAGTACATTTTTGGAAAGCTTGTTCTTTCCGCTATTTTTCTACATAATCACCATTTTTTTGTACGCATTTTTGTAGACGAGCAATCCATTTTCGTAGATCTTCTGCATAGAAGACCGCCGCCAACCCCTTCAGGAACCTGGTAACTGGAAGATTCAGAGACCTCAGAAACCTCAAGAGCCAGTTCCCGGATCGTGATTCTCCGATCTGCGCTCAATCTTTGCGACAGTTTAATCTGAGATCGATGGCCCCCCGCTTCGTTATTCATCGTGGATGTCTGTGCGGCCGTCCGAGAACTCCCTGCACCATTTACGGACGTGTAGAGCGCTGATGCACTTTTCACCATAAATTTCACTCAATTGGCAATGAATTTCTATAGGTTCTAACTTTTTCGCGTGCAAAAATCAAATCATTACACGGATTTCACACCTGGCGGTGACAGAAATTGCGGGCTCCATCGCGAATGGCTGTCAGACCGGTACTGAGAGTCCCAGCGATGCGTTCGAGGTCGGGATCTGGAGTGGGGAGCTGCCGCACACGCCGGTATTGCCGGATTTCGCCTAGCACCTCCCCTTCCACAGTTGAGAACCTTAGTTTTAATACAACCCTCATACATTCAAAACAATTATACTGGAATCAGCAGAAGAGGTATGTGGTACTATAAAGTATGGAGAAAGAAGTAATAAGAAAATGACGAGATGTGGAACGAAGAGGTTAAAAAAGAAGTAAAGCTGAAAAAGAGGAAGTGGAAGGAACACCTAGAAAGTGGAACACGAGATAGCTACAATAACTACAAAGAGCAAAGACAAAAAGTCAAGATAATAGTTCAAGATGCGAGGAAAGCTAGTTGCGAACGCTTTGGTAAAAATCAAAAACTTTTCTACAGAATCTTAAAAGGCCTAAGAAGTGGCAAAGAAATGTCTTTGAAGAACATTTTCCACAAAAATAAATGTCTGCTGACAAATGATAGGAATATTATGAATAAATGGAGAGAATATTTTATGGATTTACTGTGAACAGGGGGGGATGCTCAATTAGTGGAAGAAAACCAAAAGCTTGCAACCGATCCCGTCAATAAAGAAGAGATGAGAGTTACTCTGGAAAAGATTAAACTTGGCAAGGCAGCTGGCACAAGAGATGCTGGGCACATGGGAAAAGCAGAGGAGGATCTACTGTTCCAATTACTACCACTAACATGGAAGCATGGCAGAATACCTGCAGACTAAGAAGTAGCCATCATAGTCCCATTGTTCAAAAAGGAAGACAACAGGGAATGCAGCAACCATCTTTGTTAAGTGTCCCAGGAAAGATCTATTTTAAAATACTTAAAACTCGTCTTAGAAGTCAAGTGGAGCATTAGCTGCTAGTCTCGAGTAGACCAGAGCCATACAAAGGCACTCAGGACTTACTTTCTACTCTAAGGCAGATTTTGGAAAATACTATAGAATACGATAGGGAAGTCCACATATATTATATAGATTTGATTAAAGCTTTTGAATGGGCTGAGTTATGAGAAAGCGAGATGTAAACAGAGACCTAACAAGCAGAATACAAAACTACTACAAAACCTTCAGGACTGGTAACTCGCAGTCAGACGAATCTCGGACAACAGCTGGAGTCAGACAGGGTAACATTATTAGTCCTCTTTTGTTTGTACTTCTGATGGATGATATGACAAGCGAATGTCAGAAAAGGACCCGTGTTTCCAGCTCTGCCATTGGCTCCTCGAGGCAGTACTGTTCTCAGAATTAGCCTCTGCTGACGATTTACCACTGATTGCTGATAGTGAAAGAGATCTACAAAAGAACTTACTGATAAGACCCGCACGATGGTAATTAGTTGATCCCCAGTGCAGCACCATATCACAACCCTAAGAGAACAGGTAAATTTGGAAAATATACGAAATCCGATTAGGATATCGCAATACATCGTAGAGAACGTTCCATCATACGTTAATTCGTCGACATTACATTCTCTACTATGCTATATAATAATCATGCTGTGAATAAAACGTGCTCAATTAATTGGTTCATCTCAAAGCAGTCCGGAACCGCTTGTCAAAAATAAGCCCACCAACCCCTTTCCCTTCTGACCCTATCTTTACGCATTTAATAAAAGAAGACACACCGAGCCGTAGAGGGTCACTCTACCGTACCTTAAGAGAACAGACAAAACAGGTTGAAAAGTTTAAGTAGCTGGTATGCACGATCACTTCAGATGGAAAAATCGATAAAGAACTAAATGAGATGATGGCGCCGCCGAAAGACTGTATGGAGCTCTGAATCGAACGTTTATAGGGAAACGAGAGATTTTAAAAATTCCCGCTTCACCGCCTCCAAGCGATAGAGATGAGGTATTTTCGAAGAGTAAAGGGAAAAAAGAGACGCAGCAAAGTGAGAAATCAAACAATTGATTGTAACCTCCAAACCACACCTCTAAAAACAACCCTTGACAAAGCCAAGCTAAGATGGTCTGGGCATGTAGCTCGTATACCACCTAAAAGGCTGCTCAGACTTGCTATGGAAGCTAGACCTGGCTGGCAGAAGAGTGTCCAAAGAAGGCAGTCTGGAGAACGATATCCTCTACGCCGACCAGAGGTAAAAGAGGAACGGATTAAGTAAGTAAGTAAGAGTTATTAGGTTAGCACTTACATTCCATGTGCATCTATGGCAGTCAATTTAGTCTAAACCTTCTGCATGCAACTTTGAACGGTTGCAATACTAATGTAACATATTTTTATAAAATCCTGTCAATACAACTTTCCCATTTTGGACTTCTCAGTTGTTGTTGTTCATTGTTCTAGTAAATACTCCCAAAAACAGGGTATGACGTAGTGCATAATCTCAAACTAATAATTTGTTGGTTATTTAGTGTCTAACAGTGTTTAAGCTAGATTTCCAGCGTCTTTCCCAGAATTTCCGGACATCTAAAGTATTAAAACATCTAAGCAGCATTCTTAAACTATCAAACTGACACTTTTTGTCACTGTGCAACGTGCACTCATAATATAATCGACAATTGTAAAGCATCTTCTGACGTTAATTTATTCACTTCTTTTCAACTGTTATGATTTGAGGCGATTTTTATTAAATAGCTCTACAGTAAAGCCTCCAATAAGAGAGTACTGTCGGTTCTACATTTGTTCATTTAGACTTTATTCCTATCTACTACACATGCTGTGACCTTTTACAGCAGAGCATCGTCGTCAAGGTTTGAAGTAGTGTAACAAGAGATTGAATTGAAACCGAGAATGAAAATCTGTAACGTTCTTTTGCTTTTTTTGTTCCCAGGGCTATCGGTTAAGCTTTTGGAATTATGGTTTGAGGTGTTATTGGTTACGGCAGTAAGTAGCCTCTACTCTTCATTGTGGGTACTAACAGGATTGTACACGATATCTTGTACAGCTTCACATTGCTCGTGTTACTAAAAACTACCACGAAGAATCCCAAACACCTACTTCCGTGGCTTCCTAAGCCTGCTGAGTTTCCACCAGTTGAACCTGTCTGGGATATGTTAGGCCTAAGAGTGAATGATGTACTCTACACGAAGCTCGGACTCGAGCCGGGCCCAGTTTTAGTTTAAAAATTTATTGGGCTTTTCGGACCTGTCGGGCTACTCAGGCAGACACTGCTGTCGGGGTGTTCAGGCCGCTCAAACCTCTCGAGCCGTTCATGCTTGTCGGACTGCTCGGACTTGTTAGACAGTTTGGACCGCTCGGGCCTCCCAGGCTTGTTTGACCTGTAGGTTATCTGGTCGATCAGGCTTTTCGTAACGTTATTTTTGTAGTTCTTCCAAAAGAAGAATTTTGTAGTGCACAGGACCGAGATGTTTTTCGTACTAAATTCCACAGGATTGTCGTACTGACTCGAACAGGCGTCATTTTCAGACTGACCCGGTCAGACATTATTTTAGTACTAAACTGAAAAGGAGGATTTTTGTACTGCACCAAACCGAGATCTTTTTTGTACAGGCTTGGACAGAAGCAATTTTTGTACTAACTGGATAAGCTTTATTTTCATATTGAACCGAAGAGAAGTATTTCCGTACTGCACCGTAGAGACAGAGTGGGTTTCTTGGGCGGGTCTTTGCGTAGCCCGACCTAAAGCTCTGGTTTAGGTCATGCCGAACCTTACTTTAAAAATCTATCGGGCTTTAAGTTACCGGGGTTATTTCGGGTCGTGTCGGACCTGAAAATCGCTACCCGGCAAGGCTCTAGACTAAGTAGTTACAATGTTATCTCTGCCATTTTGAAGCTGATGTCAGATGAAGGTATTTAAGACAACACAATCCTTAACATATTTTTCGGTATGACAAATAGTTCTCATCACCAAATTTTCATCTATTTTTATTTGTCCAACACCTGTTACCACATGATTTACAGTCCAAATCCAATTTTTCCAAAGAAATTTTCATCTGCGGTTTGTTCATGAGAACACACGTTTTTTTGGCAATTTTAGGCATTTACAGAAGGTTTGCTTTCTTAGTCTGTTCTTTTTCAAATGGCCATTCTGACCTGTTATACACTTTTACTCTAAATTAATTATTACATGCTGCAATCAAGCTTGAAGCTGTCGTGACAAATCTTGTAAAAGTTTCATAAAAACTTTCAGTTTGATAGCTCCAAGTTTTTATCACGGGCTAAGCTAAAACTTTTGGAGCCTTATACTCAAAGTCTTTATTCCAATAATAAACCATTCTCCGATTATTTCTCATGGAGTTACCCCTTATTTCTGCACCTGCATCTGGGTGAAGTTTCCAAAGGGTTTGTCTACCGGAACGGATCGAATTTCTAAGAAATTGGGGCAGTCTTTGAAAATTGTAGCAAAGTCTCAAATACTTCTTACAACACCAACTAAGCATTCCTGAAAAAAAGTCTTTCTACTCGAATATTCCTATAGGACTACAGCCGATAACATTCAAGAAGCTCCATATATTGATATTAAAGTTAGTAATCTTTACAGATTTACAGAATGGAAATTTATTGTAGTTAAATATTTTCTAGAACAAAAAGCTTTAGAAACGTCTTACAAGAATTACGTAAAAATCGTAAAGATTCAAATTGCAAGCAGTGCAATATGCATATGTCATCAGTGAGCATGCCCTAATGACTTCAAATAAAAAAGGAAACCATAAATGAATTGCATTCCAGTGATATTTCACGCTTCATCTACAATTAGTTGATTACATAATTGAAACTAGTATTATAGATTTCGTGCATACTACAAAAAAAGTTTTAAAAATATTTATATTATAAACTCTCTTAAATATTGTGTGACACGATCGTTTTTCTTCATAACAATGTACATTTTACAAACAGAACAATGTTTAGAGTATTGCACTTGAACATGGAATTCCGAATCAAAGCTTAAGATTCTAATCGCAAACGTTATAATGTGTTTCAACAAAGCAGTCACGCAATCTCGGTACATTGTTGCCACATTACATTAATTTAAACTTAGACAGTTATAGAGAATAACATACTATAGGTTGTTAATATATACCTGCACTGATACAAATTTAAGATAAGCTTAAATCGTCTAGTTCTTTAATCTACAAAATAATTCCTAAATGGAATTTTGATATTTATTTCAGTTTTTTTCTCTTACGTGTTGAGAATGCGAATTAAATAATTTGCATGTCACATTTACTTTGTGATATACGTTTTTTTTTGTGTTCTAACAATTTAACATGAGTTAAGCTTTCTAGTGAAATACAACAAAGGGCAGTTGCTTGTACCCTACAAATTAATAAATCACAAGAAAGTAGGCTAGTTAATTTTAAATTTTACAATTAGAATTAAACTACTCAGATATTCTTAAAGAGACTTTCAAATCCCGACTGGCATTAATTAATGACTGTAATGAATGTTTAATCTTAGGTACCAATCACATAGCAGTGATTACATAGAATTTAATGTAGTTAAAAAATTCATATGCAACACTGTAACCATACGTACTTACAATAAGTGTTTAAAACAAGACTTCTATACTACGTACTCTATAAAATGCTCTTATGGTTTTACCCAACTAGATTCAGCGGCGGCCTTGAGCGTAGGTAAGGAGGTTACTTGTACAATAAGAAAATCACACTTGATGTAACAAAATATATTGAGATCAAAGCAAAATATCAAAAAGTCAAAAATGTACAAAGCATAAATAGTTAAATTCATATTAATCAGCTAAATATATCAAAAACAAATTTACACATCAAACAGCGTAGTATAAGTAAATCAATAAGGTTATGGTAAAATATTAATGATTAAAAACGTATAATAATTGCAAAACACTGGAAGTTAAACAAATAAGAATTAAAGCAAGATAAGATGATAAGAAATATAGAAAATGTAAACTATAGTTATTACCATCAGTAGAAACTTTAATAAAACACAACTGAATCCTTGCAGAAAATCCAAAGACCTATTGCTTTGAAAAGATCGCACACACACCAAAGTAGGAGTTTATTCTTAACAGTTTCTGATTCCTATTTTGTTTTGTAAAATGAGTTAATATCCTGACTACTTTCAAATAAAATAAAAAGTTTAATATGACAAAAAATATATTTAAACACAAAAGGATCTCACTAAAACTGAGGGAAGTCTACTACGAGAAAACGATAACGCATTAACTTTGCAAGCAAGCAAGCAAGTCATGTTTTATTTCCCTTTTCAGACCCCCTTCTGCAATCTTTCCGGACAAAGTTAGTTTAAAGTTGTGGTAGGATTTGACAGAGAACCATGAAAATATGAAGAAAATAGCAACATCCTTGGCAGTTATGGTATGAAAGCGCAACATGGTGATGGAACTAATGAAGTAGGTCTTGATGCCGTCGTAGTTGTCAACGTACAGGGTCTGTCCAAAAAGTATCGGAACTGACTTTCTTCTAGTGAAGGGGGCGAGGTGCAGGCTGGCCTCCCTGAGCAGAGACATTGGCGTGGCATTCCAGGTACACGACGTGACCCTGCTCAATTGCCTTTGTGTCTTTGCAGAGTGTGGATCGCCCTCGAAGTGAGCAGTTGTTTTGTTGTGTCATCAGGAATCACGACTGAGGGCGCGATTTAACAGAGGCATGCGATCACGTTTTCTATGGAACTGAGCAAATCTGGTGCTGAGACTCTTGTCATAATCCGTAAAGCCTACGGAGAGGATGCCATGTCAAAAACACGATTTTGGGAGTGGCACAAAAAGCTTAAGGGAGGAAGGGAAGACGTCGAGTACGTGCAACGCGCAAGACATCCGTCAACAAACCGAAATGAGGAAAATGTGGCAAAAGCGAAAAAACTTTTGGACTCTGATCGACGTGTGCGTGTGAGAATGATCGAGAAAAATTGAATTTACAGAAATCCAGTGTATTCAATTGTGTCAGATGATTTGCAGATGAGGAAAGTGTGCCAAATTGGTTCCAAAGGTTTTGTCCGAACAACAGAAGGAAACCCGTGTATCGATTTGTCAGTAACTGTTTGAACGTTGAGCTTGAACCTATTATTTTAGACAATAAAAATGACTATTCGAATACGATCCTGAAACGAAAAGACAAAGCGCAGAGTGGCACACCAACGCCTCTCCTCACCCAAAAAAGACCCGCATGAGCAAATCAAAAATTAAATCAGTGCTCATCGTCTTTTTTGACTCAGAAGGCGTGGTTAACAAGGAGTTTGTATCCGCCTGGCAAACAGTGAATGATCAGTTTTACGTGGAAGTGCTCTAGCGGTTGAGGTCCGAAAGAAGATTTAACGGATGGCTGAAAACGATGAAGAAACTGAACAGGTAGAAAAAAGAAAAGTTTAACTTGGTGAGAAATTGTGCTCTTTGTTGGGTGCGGCATAGAAATGGCTATCAGGTCCGATGAGAAAAAACGGTGGAAACAACCGCAAACGTACTAACGCCGGGACGTGTTCGGCACGCAGACACCCAGGACAGAAAGGATCACACACACACTCGCACCAATAATTGCACCTCTCTACCAAGGCGAAAACGTGACGTATACAGCGGAACAGAGACTGTTGGGCCGAAAGCCTGCGTCACCTCAAAGGTAGGAGGCGTTCTTTAGAATACAGTGGTCTACAGTAAGCAAGGAGAATCTTCGAAATTAAATCTTAAATGCCCTTGTTCAGTAAATTTTAAGTCATCATTGAATTCTGGGAATTCAGTAACTCTCTCTCTCTCTCTCTGTTAATTAATTTTGAAATACATACATATTACAATAAGCTTTGTAAATATTTCTTGTTGTCCCGTATAGAAATTTCATCTTTATCAAACAATTGTCTAGAAATCCCAAATCGAATTGAAAAATTTCTAAATTTACTTTGTAGTTTAAGTCGACCCTGCGCGTTTAAATTCTCAGCATCTACTGTCACTGTATTGTTTAACCTTCGTTGAATCAACGAACCTCAGATCAAATGGCTGCGTTTTATTAGGTCTGTTTGTTTGGGTTACACTGCTTACACTTTTACCACTAAGTCGTTTGATTAAAAAGTGGGAAAGTGTATATGTACTGAGTGTAGAAAGAGCGTGCACTAGAGCGCTTGTTTCATCTTATACAAACTCCACTACATCTAATCTATTTATTTTTTACTTAAGTATGAAAAGTGACACCAGTGGTGGAAACACCAATCCCAAGAAAACAAGTCTATTGATAATTTGTTTTGTATAAGTTCAAGTGATTTTCTCTTGGAATTTGTAAGGTAAGATTTATTTCGTCTGGCATTTAGATTTTGTTATCTACTTAAATTGTTAGGATTTAGTTGTTATCTTGTCACTGTAAAGATTCCCCGCACCTACAGAAAGGTGTATAACATTCGTTTTCAAATTATCATATATAAGTTAATGTCGATTCTACCAGGAAAAACCTTGAAAAGATCTGTTTAAATTTATATAACTGCAGAATTCCCAAGCAGCTTAAATTATCCGTAACACTTCATTGTCAGAAATCTTTAAAAAAAAACCAGCTTGAATTCATGTAATCACAAAACCTTTTGAGAAATAAAAAAATCGGAAATATCTACTAACAAGACCTTGCTAGATATTGCACAACACTCTAAGATAAAATGGCAGTGCAGACTAAAGTTAAACCCGCCGAAGCCTGTCCCCAGTGAGGTTGTGAAAGGGCGAGGAATAGAGGAGTAACATCTCTATAAAAAACCAGGATTCAGCTGACTAGGCTGATAGCACGCTATGAGGTACAGCTGACAACAGATCAACGGTCTTAAAAGAAGAAGATGACGTAATAAGAAAAGTCACAAAGATTGAAGGACGGAAGAGTCAATAGCGTCGGCTAAATAAATAGGTCCTCCAAGATGGGGTTGTGGCGTTAAACTTCAGCAACCTAACACATGTAAAAACGAAAAGGAACAAAGAACGAAATCAGCAAAATGATAAGTCTGAATACGGAAAGAAGTAGCCTGGTGGCAATCCAGACCACAGGTAGAGCGAGCTCTGAGGACCTAGTCTTATCAAAACTCAACCAAAAACCAAACAAACGAAAAAAATCAAGAAGATTCATAACATGTGAAACGTGGAATATACGAGAATAGAATAGAAGAGGGGTGGAAGTTACTAAAGAGTTTAAAGAAATCAACATAGACACACTAGGAATAACAGAAACTAAACAGAAAGGAACTGGAACAGAATGCATAGAAAATGTTAACCACTGCTGAAGAGGGGTAAACAAGAAAGACAGGGCAAAAGCGGGAGTAGGTATTCTAATTAAAAAGAAGTGATAAAAGCACATTAAAGCATGGGAACCAATTAACCGAAGAATATTGAAAGTATACATCAATATTTATGGAAGAGAAATAGTAATCATCGGAATATATGTACCAACGGGCGACACTCCACTTCTATATTGGAAAAAGATAAGGAGTAACAACAATATCAGATAGAGAAAATCATAGCGGGTGACCTAAATGCTAGAACAGAAAGAAACGAAAATGACGAGATAGTAAGAAGGTTCAAGAGGTGGCAAGCGACAAGGATGAAAGAATGATAGAAATCTTAAAGACTAACTTAAAGATTACCAACGAGTTTGACAGGCATAAAGAAATACATAAATATACATGGACGCAAGAAACAAGAAAGTTTAGAACAGAAATTGACTACATAATAATAAAGAAAGACACCATCATAAAAATTAAAGATGTAAAAGCCTGAAAAGGTGCAAAGTGCGGGACAGACCATATATTATTGACAGCGATCGTGGAAATAAAGTGGAAAAGAAAAAACACAGTTTACAAAAGTAAGACAGAACATGACAAAAAAGAGAAAATACTGCAATTCATAAAAAATAAGAACACGGCGATGGAAAGAAGAGTCTCCCAACAATAGGAAATAGAAGTAACGGAAACAAAGATTAAGATCATAAAATCTATAAAGAACAATTAAGCACCATTCAAACTAATAAAGTATGGATCAAAAAAGTTGCATCCTATGATGAGAAATATGTTCCAGAAAGCAATAAAAAGAGAAAACCTACCAAATGGATGGACACACGCATATTATAACCTCGATATTTAAGAAAGGAAATAGAAAACTATTATTAAGCGTAATTTTATCAATGGGGAGAATATATTAAAAGGTACTGAGAAATAAGATAAAACAGGTAATAGCAGCAAAATAGGAGAAGACCAAGCAGGCTTTACGACAGGAAGATCATGTAGTGATCACATACACACACTGAAACAACTACTGGAGAAGAAAAAAGCAAAAAACAAAAATTAGCTTTTGTAGATCTGAAGAAAGCGTGTAATTCTGTACCTATGTAGATCACAACTATAGAAAGCCATGAACAAACTAGAAATGCAGAAAGAACTAATAGAAGCCACAAAAAACCTCTACAAAGAGAATAATCTGCCCATCTGTCTTTTAGAACGATAAAGGGTTGCTGTACATCATCAACATTATTTAAAATTTATTCACATTAAAAGCATGAAAAAAGAAATGTGAAGACATAGGAGTACCGGTTCGACCAGGTGATGATTGTAGAAGACCCAGGCAACCTAACCTTTATGACGAGGAAACTAAAAGAGTACACCAAAGCAGACCTCGAATTAATTTAAAAAAAACAGAATACTTACCAACATCAGAAGGAAAGATAAGTTTAAATACTTGGAATTTCTAGTAACAAAAACCGCGGCAACAGAGAAAGAGATTACGCAAAGATTAGGACAAACAAAAACAGCAATACGACAACTGAATTCTATTCTATGGGATAGACACGTAAGTATGTAGAAAAAGCACAAGTTTACAAAACATGAGTGAGTAGCATTATAACGACGGGGCGGAAAATTGAATAACAAATAAGAAGAACTCCTATAAAATAATAGCCACAGAAATATGGAGCCTTAGAAGATACTGTAGAATAACCAGAGTGGATAGCAAAAAGAACGAACAAATAAAATAAAGAGTATCTTTAGGAAAATAAATAGTGACATACATAAAAGAAAAAAGATTAAATGAGCCGATGACAGCAAATGGATAAAGAGGATAACAAGAAGAAAAAGCGGAAGGCCCAGAAGATCATAAAGAAACGAGGCAGACGAAGCTATGAAGAAAAGAGGGCTAAGTGATTGAGAGTAGAACAACATAGACAGATGGAATCGGTTGAGTAAAGGAAGGTAGTGAAAACTAGTTTTTTTTTTTGAAAAAATTAATTGATTTTATCTGCAATTTGTTTTTTTTTTATTTAATTGTTTTTGATATTGGTTTGTTGTCTGTACTCCCCGATCTATAGTAAAGTTGTTTTGATACCTGCTGTCTAAAGCAGGTTAAGAGTTCTGTGTAAACTGGAAAAGTTGGTTTAGTCATTTTCGCATTGCAAAGCTATTCTCTGTTTAAATTTTTCTTTTCAATAATTTACAGGTAAAAATCCCTAAATTTCGCCAATAGAGAAAGAAACCCTGAAAATGACCTAAGCCATTAAATAGATAAGAGTAAAAAAAACAAAAGATTTTGCAAATGAAAAATGAATTAATGAACCAAAGAGCCAGTTAGTGATGACGATCGCTACCTATAGAAATATTAAAGGACAGAAGGATAACAACCTGAAACAGGGGCCAGGCCAAATATTACAAGACAAAAAATCAATTCCAATAACGCTATGAAATTACAAATTAAGAATTAGCAATTTAGATGAGTCACAAGAATAAAGACGTATAGCTGAGTAATATTATAAAATTGAACAGAAAAAGAAATGAATAAACCAAATAGGTAATGTCCAGGGTACACCACAACTAGTTTTGCAAGTGGCCAATTGTTCTTCTATCAGACAAATACATACTATATTACACGAATTAGTCCACACAGCCAAAATAACAATTGAAAACTATTTCAACAATCCCTACGACGATAGTAACACAACATGGATGGACGAAACAAATGAAGAAATTAACTTCACTAAGGAAAGCATGAAAACCAAGATCAAAAAAACTAAAAAATAGAAAAGCTCCCGGTACGAATAGCGTTAATAATAAAATCCTAAAGTACGGAAATGATAAGTTATTAGAAGAATTATAACCTTTTTACAATAAAATACTAGAAACATAGAAGGCACCAGTTCAATGGAAAGAATATGTGACTATACCGATTTTTAAAATAGGAGAAAAGACCGACCCGAAACATTATCGAGCTTTAAGTCCACGGAGTGCCGTCGCGAAACTATTAACTAAGATGATATTGGACGAAGTGAAATAGGGATTAGCAAAAAGCAGCAGGGGTTTAAACAGAACAGATCCACTACAGACGCTTTATTTATAATTCGCCAGTTAGTAGAAAAATTAATTGGATACAACAGACCGACATTCATGTGCTTTATAGACCTCACACAAGCCTTCGACAGGGTGAAACTTAAAGATGTGATTACGATACTAAACAAAAGAAAACTAGACCCCCACACCATAGCGGCCATTAGAGAAAATAGCAACAACAGCACATTCATAAGGGTGGAGAATAAATTTTCAAAAAGGATATCTATTTCTACCGGCATACGACAAGGCGCCAGTTTAAGCCCTATTTTATTTAATCGTATTATGGATAAAATTATCAAGAAAGTTAAGGATAAGGAAATCAAAATAATATACTCTGCGGATGACGCAGTTTTAATATCGGAAGACGAAGATAATCTGCAAAGACTCCGGAAAAATTTAATATGACCATATCTGTCAATAAGACGCAATCCCTTACAATCGCTAAGGAACCCAGAAGATGCAGTTAGCAGACTACAACGAAAATGTAAAACAAGTCAGACTACTAAAGCGGCAATATGTAGTATCGGAATTGTTACATGACATAATGTAAAAAAACAAATATATGAGAATAAAAGCAAAGTCAGAATCTACAAGACTTCTTTTTAAAGAAACAGTAAGAATAAATAGGAAAATTTACACTGGGCGTCTTACTTTAATACAAGGAATTAATCAACCAACTTTAAAGGAGTTTAATTAATAAGTTAATAAAATAAAGAACCAGTATAACATAACAATATCTACCTATCAAGGGCTATACAGAATCTAAAAGTTAACAACCTGAAATAGAGATAGGATGAAATCGATGCTCTCGCAAAACGGAAAATTTAATTACAGAAGTGATGTTATGTAAAAAGCAAAGAATGATCGTTACAAAATGTTTAAATGTCTTTTATATATATCTTCCCTTTAAATCTAATCCTTGGGGGCTTACAAATCCTGGAGATGAAGGTGGAAAACTACCAATTTCTAATTTTCCCTAAGATTATACATTTTACAAGAAATCCTTTACTTACTTGTCATGCCCAATTTATTACTGATATCAGAGATATCCTACTTATCATTTGGTTATGATGAATATACATTCTAATATAAAGAATAATTTATGTACATTGAACATTCTCTGAAGCATTTGATATAAGGTTTTGTTTTACTGCTAGCCTATTTAAATAAAGGCAAATACTATACAGGGAAAATAGTAAAATAATAAATTGTTTAATATTAAACAGTATTAAAATATGTTTTAAGTATTAACCAATGAAAACTTAACATTCTCTTTCCAATCTCTTCTCTTGAAAGTTCTTTTATTAAATATGAAGTGGAAACAACAAACTTAATTAAAATATTATTTCAAAAGATAATAACAGGAAGAAGTAAAATGTTTAAATAATAATTAGAAAGTAAACGAAACTTCAAGATCTTTACCTTGGTGTTTTGATAACATAAAACCGCGGAAACTCACTGAAAAATACTCTCGAGATCCCGGCCAAGAGAAGGGATCCAAACTTGTAACAACAATGGCTTATCTGCGGAAGATAGCGCAACATGAATTATGCAGAAACCAAACTATCTCTTCTACCTCTGCCAACAACTAACTCCCTATCTGCACTTCTACCGCACTGAACTTCCATTCTGTATCATTAATAATTTAAAAATTTCTTAAAATAACTAATAACAGCCAAAAGCAATATTTAGATACTCTAAGAATATTTTATTAAAGAAGATTTTATAATCACTACATAATAGAAAATTGAAATTCCTTGTATAAAGTGAGATTTAAGTTATATTTACTAACATTTATTATTAAAGAAAATCTGCTGTTACAGAATGCTGCTCACTGCCGCCAGTTTATCATGGTCGAAAAACGTTTACCTTGCAATATTTTAATACTTTATTTGGTTTGCAAGTGATGTGCTCTGATATTTGGGTAAATATTGAACACATTATTCATGTATGTATGATACGAGTGCTTGTGCATATTTTACACGTGTCACTACCTTGTTTAAACGGCCATGATTTTACACGTGACAAATTATATCGGTTGTTTGTACAAATGGCTTACGCATTTTAAAGCGGTACATGTTGGTAATTTCAATGTGCGGTTTTTCTTTCTTTGAAGAATTTATGTGGAAAGGTTTTGAAAAATGTCCCTTTTCGGTAAGTATAGAAGAAAATCACTGTCTGAATTTATTTAATTAATTAATACAGGTCATTTTTAAATTGTAATTTGGTTTTTTAACAGATATCTTTTGACCGCTAATTAATACTTAATGCTAGGAGATGGAACGGGTGTTAATATTTCAAAGGTGGATACCGTAATAAATAAAATATTTCGGAATTTATTTCTGTTCTTGCACAAATCAATTTCTTATTTTATTAATTTGATAAAAATGGACTTTTCTGTATAAAAAATCTACATCGCATTGTTTCTTACTAAAGAAAGATGTGGAGTAAATTGATGTAGAAAGTTTCGTTATCCTTTATTACATGGTGATAGACGTCAGAGTTTATGACAATTTCAAAGATGAAGCAGAAAACGAAAGAAATGGTAGCTCATAACACTTTAAAAATGAAATTAGTAGAAAGGTTTTGTTACGTATTGCTCTTATAACAATAAAAAATAAATTTAAGAAAGTCGAGACGAGCCTTCTTTAATTGTCACATTGTGAGATGATGAAGTCGCTTGCAAACTAAAATTGAAAAGAATAGAAACTAAACTTAAACTGGACAGACGAAAACTCATGAACCAAATTTGGTAAAGGATTAACATTATTAAGTCGGCATCAAGGACACATAAATTAGTCTCCACCCCAAGAAACAGACACAAACATTAACAAGTCCGCATTAAGGACAGTTAGCTACAGAGAGCTCCCAATACCACTCCAGGTACCACAGTTCAAGTCGCTGTAGTCGAATCCGAACAACTTAGTAAAAAATTTACGCCCCTTTGTAGAGTTTCAGAGTTCAAACACATTCAATCCAAAAAGACATCAATTATAAGAACAAACAGAGAAGAATTCATCAACATACAACGGATTTAGAAATCATCCAACTTGAGTGGGTTCTACATGATAGCATCTAACAACTTCGTGTAAGGTACCATTATATTACACATTAAACACCAACATGCAAAAAATGACCTTCATAAAAAGGTAAGGCATTTATTTTCTATAATAGTATTAGTAAACAATAGTAGTAGATTTCTGGCAGAGACAAACCTACTTCAGAGACCTAGCAACCCTGCTTACGCGAGCTTCTGATTTTCCTCAATCCAAAAACCGAAAAAAATTATATCCTACCTCTAACATCCTTACTCCTCCAAAAGTCGTTTTTTCCTACTCTAATCCATCTTCCAATCCGCCCCGCAAGTGTGGAAGATTATGGCAAAACACTCTCTATCATGGCGAGTTCAAAACAAAACGGAAGGTAGGTAAAGCAATCACCGTCAAAGCATTCCTCTGAAAGAAGGTCTGCCTTAAGAATTCTAGGGAAGGCAAAAATTCGCCCGTATCATCATCAAAGGAAAAACTACTCATCGCAACTTATAATATAAGAACCATGAGAACACAAAAACATCTAAAAGAATTGGAACAAAAACTAGAACATATCAAGTGGGACGTACTGGGATTATGAGAAAAATGTTGTACACTGAAATCTGGACATGTGATTTTTTAAAATAATTCAGACTAAGACCCGCACCACGGAAGAGTAGCCCTCCTAATAAACAAAAGAAAAGAATGTTTACCAAATTCCACACCATTTCAAACCGTGTTATATATGTCACGATAAAACTATCCAAGAGATATACGATACAGATCATCCAAGTGTACGCTCCTACCACTGCATCAGAAGATGAGTTTGTGGAAATATTCTACGAGGATGTAACAACTGCCAGGCGAGCAGATAACACACACTACTGCCTAGTCATCAGCGACTTCAATGCTAAAGAGGGAACAAAAATAAACAACTTTGAAATCATAGGAAAGTTTAATATCAAAAACAGAAATAACCGCGGTGAAAGACTAATAGAATACCTACAAAATGAACAACTCTACTGTATGAATACCTACTTCAAAAAACCACTCAAGATGAAATGGACATGGCAAAGTCCAGATGAGAGAACTAAGAATGAAATCGACTTTATCTTGGCAACGAACAAATCTATGGTCACAGATGTCTCGCTGATAAATAAAATACACACGGGTAGCGACCGCAGACAGCTAAGAATCACAATCAAAATTAGCGTAAAATTCGAACGACGACGACGCAAACTAATCAAGAAATTCTGCCCAACAATAGATGCAAAAACGAAGAAAAATACCAACAGGAGCTCAAACACAAACTTACACCGCTGCTAAACTTTGAAAACCTAGAATTAGACGATCTAACTCAAAAAGTCACAAAGGACACAAACTGCAAGAAAAAAGGCAGTAACTCAAACAAAACCAAAAGAAATAAAAATAACCAACGAAACAAAACAACTAATTAACTTGAGACGAAACTTAAATAGAAACTCCGACAAATATAAACAAATCAACAAGGCCATAAAACAGTAAATCAGAAAAGACAAGCAAAATTATAACAAGAATGATAAAAAATACAACTGAAAACAACAAAAACATTAAAGTCTTAAGAAACATAACATCACATGGTCAAAAGCGAATGTACCGTATAAGACAAAAATGGTCAATTGATTACAGGCACAATAGAAATCTCTAAAGATCGAAGAGTTTTTTACAGAATTGTAAGAGTCAAAGATGCCAAACCCAAAAACAAATCTACCAAAAATAACAATACGAAAGGTCAATTCTGAAAAGATACCTACAATCACCTCTCAGGAAATACATACAACTTTACAACAAATGAAGAATGGGCGGTGCCCAGGAGAAGGCCAAATATTAATAGAAATGTTAAAAATGGGAGAAAAACCGCTAACTAAAGCAATCCAACTAGTGATGAATCGCTGTATCAATGAAGGCAAAATACAAACAAGCTGGAAAAACGCGGAAGTGATATTGTTATTCCATAAAGATGACACCGCTGACATGGGGAACTATAGGCCAATTAGTCTATTATCGCATCTGTATAAGTTGCTAACAAGAATCCTTACAAACAAACTGACAAGCAAACTGGACTTTTATCAACCTGTCAAACAGGCTAGATTCAGGAAAGGTTTTAGTACCATTGACCACCTTCAATCCTTGCGAACGCTGATTGAAAAATGCGAAGATTACAACCTTCCATTACACGTAGGGTTCGTAGATGTCCAAAAGGCTTTCGACTCAGTGGAGTTCTGGTCAATATTCGAAGAACTAAACTACACAAGAATAGACTCCCATTATACCACCTTGCTGAATAACATCTATACAAGCGCCACCATGCACGTTAAGATCAATGAAACCGCCAATAGTTTGAGAAAAATACCATTACAAAGAAGCGTCAGACAAGGAGATACCATTTTTCGCAAGCTCTTTACACTGGCGCTAGAAAACGTATTTAAAGAATGAACTGGGAAGAAATGGTAATAGTAATAATAAGTAGAAATGAGTACAAATGAACTATGAGAAAACAAAAATAATTTCAAACAGCTAAAGACAAATTTAAATAAACCAACAAACCATACAAAATGTCCCTGAATACGTCTATCTGGAGCAACTCACTAAGTTGGGAAAACCAAACCGAACTACCGAGATCACAAAACGAACAAATAAGTTTGCGGAAAAAGGTATGGGACACGTGTGTTCTGTACGTAATGAGATATGGCACAGAAGCAATGGCAATAACACATAAAAGCGCAAACAAATTAAAAGTCTTCTAGACCGAGTTCAAAACATAGAAATTAGGCGCCGCACAAAGGTCACAGACATTACAGAAAAAGTCCTAAAGCAAAAATGGAGTTGGGCCGGACTCGCCGCGAAAAAGCCTCCAAAACATTGGGTAAACCGACTCATACGATTGCGACCTAAGACATCAAAAAGGAACGTCGACAGACCACAGAAAAGATGGGCAGACGATATCAAAGAGATAGCGGGCAAAAACTGGTTGCAAACTGCGCAAAATAAAGAAACTTGTCACAACAGGAAGCCTATGTCCAGCAGTGGACGAGAGAGGGCTGAAAGAAGAAGAAGAAGAAGTCTGATTAATCGGACCGTTTGGGCCTGTTGCATTTTTTGGACTTTTCGACCCTTCGGGTCTCTCGGGTCTATCAGGCCGTACAAATCTTTCGGGCTTTTTGGACCGTTTGATCCTGTTGGTCCTGTCAGACCTTTTGAACTTTTCGGGTTTTTCGGATTTGTTGGGTCGTTTGGACCTCTCGGATCTTTTGAATCTTTCCGGCCTATCGGGTCTTTTTGAGTCTCTCAAGTCTCTCAGGTAGTTGAGATCTCCCGAGTTTACCGAACCGTTCGGTCCTGTCGGACCATATGAATCTGTGTTTCAGGTCTGTCAGGCTTTTTCAACCTTTCGGCCCTTCGGGTATGTCGGGTCATTTAAACCTCTCGGATCTGTCAGGCCTTTTCGACCTATCGAACCATTCGGTCCCGTCGGGACATATAAATCTGTCTAGCCGTTTTGGTCTGTTAGGCCTTTTGAACTTTTTGGCCCTTCGGGTTTCTCGGGTTTGTAGGGCCGTTCGAATCTCTTTAGTTTGTTGAACCGTTCGGACCGTTTCGGCGTGTTGGAGCTTTTGGACTTTTCGTCCCTGCGGGCGTTTTGAGTATATTAGACCGTTCGGATCTCTCAGGCCTATAGAACCGTTCGCTCCTGTCGGGCCATATGGGCCTGTCAGGCCGTTTTAGTCTGTCAGGCCTTTTTGGATTTTTTTGCCGTTCAGGCGTCTCGGGCCTGTCGGACCGATCAAGAAGTTACAGGATGCTTTCGAGCTCAGCCTAACAATTTCGTTCCATGCAGGGTGCTATTAGTAGATAAAGTATGGGAGAACGGCCTCAAGATTTCATAAGCTTTAACATCAGGCCGAAAAACGCCGTCGCTTGTGGTCTAAACAACATGCGATTAACGGTTTTTTTTAATTAAATTAGTGAACTGATAAGCCCAAAGGTCAAAATAAAGGTAGCCCTTACTGGTCTTTTGTGGTTTAATGGTCTAGGTTTTTTCACCGAAATAAAAAAAAGGCAGCAACCGCCACACAAAGTATCAGTTCATGTATAGCTATCGGAGAAATGCTACACCGGTGTTATGTCAGAATTGTGCTAATTTTTCAAAGGTATGTTAATTATCGTTTTTAAGGTCGTTTTCTTACTAATTCTTTTTTTTTGTTACACTCCAATCCACTCATGTTCCTGAAGAACACCTCATTATGTGGGGTATTCAAAAACGAGTCTCCCAAGAGAGAGAGTAATCGAAGATGTAAAATACTTCCGCACTCGAAACGCGGCAAGAGATGTAGACACAGACTTGCGCGAGTGATGGGGGGAGCATGTTCAGAATGACCTAATCGATCCACGTAATTAATTACATCGAAATATAGAAAATAGGACTGAACCATATGATAACGACCGTGATGAGATAATAAAAGCTAAAGTAATAAAAGAAACAATAAATGAACTTAATGCACCAAAGAAAATCTTGTTCTTGAAACATCAAGAAAAGAAGAAATTGTAAATGGAACTTAGACACCCTGTATCTCAAAAATGGTGCACATTTGGAGAAAAAGGTCACAAAACAAAAAAGACTTTATTTCTATCAAGGAATGTATACTGCCAGATATTAGCACTTATTTTCAAACCACCGTGTATATACAGCTCAAGAAAAACTGCAGTAAAATTTTAATACCAAAAAGCGGTTGAAGAAAATTCATCTTCAGTTTTATTAGTTTTAATCCAGTAATTCAGGGAAATTGCAACGATTTGTCTGTAGATTCTCCAGCCACCTGAAGAATTCTTACTGTTATTTTACAGGTATGGTCACAGGCAAGACTATATCTTCAACTTTAAACTTACAATATTGATGAAGGAATACTAAATGAAGAAATTATTTTATGCATTACCTTCTTTTCTTATTTTACCTTTAAGTATTATTGCTTTTTAGGATTTTTTTATTCTTTTTTAATAAAACAGTTTTTTAAAATATTACTAACAGTAAATTACAATTAAAGAGTTGCGATGTCTACTTAACTTTAATTTTTAAAACAAAACCAATATGATATTCTTGGTTTAGAGAATATTTTCACGAACAAATTGAAATTCACTTTGTTAACTGTACGTTAATATCGCAACCAGTTACTTTTTAGATTTATATAATAAAATACACCAAAACAAGATCATTTGCCGTTCTAATGATATAAATGGCATGCGTTTACGGTAACAAGAAATAGTTAATGGTAGTTATTTATATAGGTGGCTGCTCATGAGAAAGGGCAGCTGCAGCCATTAGTGCTATCTCCACCATTTGTTGTTACACCCCGCATTCGAGCTCATCAACTCTGAAATGTCTTCATTTTCGCAAAAATATAGGTTTGATAACACGGTACCGGGATTGCCTTCAATATATCGTGGTGCAGCGAACTGTAGGCTCGAACACTTTTTTTCCTCGTACCTTCCATACGGTAATACGCAATTTTCATAATTAAAAAAAGATAAGGACAGATATTTTATAAAAAATGTTAATTGCTTGTAAAGTATTGGGTTATTATAGGTTTTATTAATATTGTGCATCCATGAGCACCTTAATTAAGGATTAAACTAATCTTGTATAAGGTTGGTGCAGCATGACCCTTTAGTATCCCTAAACTTTAGTATAGTAAAGTGTTGCCAAATTTAAATCCAGATAATGTTAAGACTAAAATTATACTTGCTCTTGTTGCTGCCAGGTAATAAGAAACTAATTCTAATTAATACAGTGATGGTACTTTACTATCAAATAAGCGTAGAGACAACAAGTAAAAGAAAATCTTTAAGTTATTTATCTTTATTTTATCTCCAAGGTATTGTTTTGAATAAGTTATGTTAAAACTAATAAAACTGAAAGAATTTTAAAACTGTAAAACCAGAAGTGTTCGTTTATCTACTACAGAAAAGAATTTTTTACTTGCTTTACTTGTATTAATTGTGAAAGTATAAAAAGCAATTTTTTTCATATTAAGACCTGCCAAGACTAATTTCAAAAACAATATCTTGAGAAACGCAATCCTGAGATCGAATCTGCAATCTTAAGCTTAAGGTGCAGCTTAAATCACTGGAAAAAAACTTTGAACGTTTGTCAGACAACATTAAAATGTTGTCAATCTTCTAGATCGTCACATGCTTCGATCATCCATGCTCAAGGTAATTCCAATCACCACTTTATTTCTCGAGATGTCCTGCGATTAATCAGAGGCAAGAGAGACTGTGGAATAGACTCAAAGTTATTTTATCATACAGGCAGCACTCAAGTGTATACAAAGCTTTGGTCAACGGAATTTTCCCAATTCTCTTCTTTTTATTTCCTGTTCGCTACTTCCAGATAACTTACCCGGCTAGGATCCACAATAGAAAACAATTTCAAACTCAAACAATCTTTGAGATACCTGCCGTAGAGAATTTCATTTTCGAAGTCGACTTCTTCATTCATGATTAGTGAAGTGCAAAACAACTATGTCTGCTATTGGTTTACGCTTTTCAGGCAAAAATGAAAATTGTCCCCGGCAAAATCTGTCATCTGGATTGCTTTTAAATTTGGTAAAAATATGCGAAAACGCAAAAAAGGGTTAGAAAGTCTTGAAGAGACTCATCAACTTTGTCGTTCAACATATCAGGAAGTCTCTTAGATGGAAAGAGTCAGAATAATATTATTCCTATCTTTAGGAGAGATCTCAGGATCATACATGAAAATTTCTGGTTCTGCGTTAGTAATTGCACCGGAAGTAGACACAACATCTGTAAGGTCTTCAAAATCAGAACCTGGTTCTTCTTGATCCAAACGAACACACAATGGAGTTGCTGTTTATAAGAATTCAGCCCTTTTAGGTGTTTAACGTTATCTACCGTTTTATTAAATTTAGCCACCGTAAGTCTTTTTTGCCTGTCCCCTATAATCAAGATCCGCATGAATAAGTTTTAAGTTTAATTTTAAAGCTTCAGCATTGCACTCCGCACGATGGTTCTGCCGTGCATACCGTCGTTGACCAGCGCAGACGGGAAGAGTACGGTCACAGTGCGAGATTTTCTGTATTTCCGCCAAAACCTCCAAAGTTTACCAAGGTAAAACCTGTTAGATGACTTCTGCAAGTGGCCTTAAATGAGGTAAATTTCTATTCTTGTCCTTATAGTTAACAGGTAAGACAATATTATCGGGAAGGACGAACCACGAAGATGGCTGTTAGAGGTGGCTAGAGCCGGATCTTTGAGCTACCATAAAAAAATTAAAATCATAGTATACTCTGTCTACTAAATAATTAGTTTTTTCGAATTTTAGTTACTTAACCTAAGAGTAAAAAATACACCAAAATCAAGCGAAAAAGATATAGCTTGTAAGACTTCTTATGTTGGGGGTTCTGATACATGTGCGTGCCTTTTTATGGTATTGGTCAGTTCAGCGGCGTAAATCTAAATCGCGTTTTTGGTGGTTCCCGGTGGATGTCACAGCAAAACTATAATTAGAAAAAATTATAATGAAATTGTATCTTTTCCATTTTTCTTTTTAGTTGTTGCTTTCTCGTTGCCAACGTATAGTGTGGTCATATAACTACTCCATACATATATACATTTATTTAGAATTATTTACAACTGAATTAATTATAAAATTATATACAAATACCGTATTTACAAATTTAGTTTTTCGGGGGACATCTTTGATTGTTCATAACAATCACAGCTAACTTGTCTTAAGTTCACTTTTAGTTTTTAACTTTGGCCCTGTGCTACTTTGATGTTATTAATTATTGAATGGACAAACTATAACTGCTGCAAACTTTGAAAGTTTTGCAAAAGTTGCTTTCTTGGCATTTCAACAGGAGGAAAATCTCTCAATAAAAATTTAAAGAAATGGATCTTGCTGGTAACTGCGTTTGTTCTATGCAGAATTTTTACCTTCGAATTTTTGATTGCAACCAGAAATTATAATTACTATAAATCAATTGATCTACTGATCAATGATAGACAGTTTTGTTGTCATTGAAATCAGCCAGATCTAACAGTTTGTTACAAAGCTTTCTACTCCTAGTGACTCTTCCACGAAACAATGGCAAAAAGTGATTTAATAAGGAAAGTATTACCTGATTTTAATAATTTTTCAATATGCTGTATAGAATCAAAAAAAAAATTAGAACCCTCGAGCAGAGAATTCGCCGTTTTACATAGAAGCAAAAGATTTATGTAACTAAAACCAACTAACAATAAGAAGTACTTCTTGTAGTTGACAATTAAAAATACTATTCAGTTTAAATAAAGGTAGATTTGCACGGAAATTTTAATTCTTCTTTATGTTAAAAGTCTCATTGTTATTAATTAATAATATCATGAGAGAGACTTAGAATTTATTTACATTAGGATATATCTTATTAGAGTTGAGATGACACATTTCAATTGTGTTTTTGCCGGTCAGGTATTCGATTTCATTAATCCTTCACGTTAAAGATTATATGATACTACTAACAACATTGTAACCCACCTATAATTGCCCTAGATATTAAGCAAATCCTTGGTATTAGAGGCGCTTTTTAATTTATAGGATATTTGATGTTTGTCACAACGCCAACTTTACATGTCAACTACATATAGAAGTGTTAGTTTATGCTTGAGGAAGAATTCGCTAAGCTGAAATGGTTAGAGCTTTCATCCAGAGAACCAAAGTTGTGGGTTCGATTCTCACGCGAGTTTTAATTTTTCTGTGTTAAAAGCTTCATTATTAAATAACCCTATATTAAGGCTACTGATTACGCTGCGCAAGCACCAAATTTAAAATTAACTGTTACGAACCGTATTGAACGGAATAGGAATATCAGACTCGATGTATGTACCCATGAGAGTATAAAGACTACTGTGGCCTGCAGCTGTGCACATGTAAGGTGGGTTGCGGTGCACTTGTAGCAGGAGTGAGCTTGCTCATCGTGGTTGTGATAGTTAAGCCGGTGGAGAACCGAATACCGGTTAAACAACAATTTCTTAGCGTTTCTTTCCGATTCAGGTTAGGTATTGCTTACCTATCCTCACTCATGTTATAATGTACGATTGCTGCGTAGAGTTCTCCAGCTTAATCTATTTCCACTTCACAGCCAAACAGACGTATTATAGCCTATAATGGCCTATGGTCTATATACGAGCTAGCTGCTTCTTGATAACTACTGCAGACCATCGGTGGTTTTATACTCTCTTCAGGTTCCCAGCTGTTGTTTTACTGTTGCTTCCGCTTTTCTGTCTATTCTAAAACTCTCTGTTTAGACCCGTGTTTTACAGAAATGTTTTTTAGGATCTAACTAATTATCAAGAACAACTGAACAAAATGTGTGAAAATGTCTTCCACACAATAAACTTTCAGGACATTACTGAAGTATCCAGCTAACAATAGGTTATATGTTGATCATATGATATTGACAATAGATTGTAGAGAAATGTCAGCGCTGGAAGACCGTATAGCTAAGCTTGGAGGTTGAACAATCAAATTGATCTCCCGTTCAATCAAATTAAATGATAACGTACGAATTAGAAGTTATCTACCAACTCTATACTGAGCTTTATTGCTAGCGAGATCTACAGGTTAACAGGTATTCTATTTTACAGACATAAAATAACTCCTCACATACTACAGCCTATCTCTAATGACAACTGAAAGTAAGGATAATGATGTTAGAGTATGATTTAGATTTCACACTTCTTTCATCTTTGGAAATTTTAGACAATGGAGGTTTACTCTTTTTAGTATTTACTATCTTAATTATAATTGTTAAGCAAGCTATCATTTGGTAATATAGAAAACTTACTAGGCAGGAATACCATTTACAGATCTTTACACTAACGAAACCTTCAAGTAGTTAGCAAAAATTTAGGATATGTGTAACGTAATACCTTTAATCTTAATAATAATAAGTAAGTAAACTTACATTCAATTCCTTGACAAGTGCCAAAAATTGCTTCAGAAATTCTAAAGGCAAAGACGCTTGTTGACAGAGCTGTACATATTGCAGCTGCAATCTTTGAATGCTGATAACTATCTCTGTATACATGAATACCCAAAAAGATTACACGTAGTGGAAGTCTCCAGGCTATTATCCACTAGATTGTTATATAAAACTAAAAATAAAATCAAGATTAATTTTAAAGTTCTATTACTACTTTTTCAAAAAGTTTTTATCTATCCGTATGCTTTTAATAACTTTTATAATGTAAAGTTGCAGTAATTGTAATTACACTATCTAGTAGAATTGCATTGTTGCGTAAGCTTAACATTTAAAAGTGGGTGTCCGATCTTAGACGACATTTACAAGTCAAACGGCCGAGCAGATTTTTCACCAATATCTAAAAACTATTGAACAAACCAATATGTATGAACCAAAAAAACCTTTATAAAGCCTTCCGAATAATATTTTCATTGTCATGTTTGATTTTTAGCCAAAATTATACTGCACTTGTTGCTCTGATTTAAATATTTAGACTTCGAGATCTATCGTTGGACCCGAATAAAATCGTTTTTCTCGTCTCTATTTAAAACTACACCTTTACCGACTTTTAAGCTAGCGAGCTGGTACATACATTATTTCTATGCAAGTTAAATTTTTTATTTGAGTCTTTAAACCTATTCTATTCAATAACAGAGTTTCTGAAAGGCCTTATGGTCAAAAGAGAAAAATTATTAAAATATATTCTATTGATAGAATTCGTAGTGTTACCTTCGAAGATGGTGTTGTTTAAGAAACTTAAGCACAATGATAGGCACTATGTATAGATGATCTCAAGCAGAAATAAGACACAGGATGGTGTTCAAACAAATAAAGCTTATGGGAGCGATTTTATTGTTTTTAGCATTCCAGCAAACGCGAAATATAAAAGTACGTAAGGCAATTTTTGTCCTTGCGATAGATAGAATGATTTAGATTTAAGAGAAACACGATGCCGTAGGAGTTTTGTTTTACTCAGTGAATGCTCTTGCAGTTTTCTAAAACAATAAATTAAGTTTTTAAGATTATAGCTCTTGCTGTGCTCTTTTATTCCTATAATGATAGAAGGTTCAAGCTGAGTTCAAAACGTTGAGAAAAAATAGTTAAATGGAACGGTAGCGGAGTGGTAGTTTAACGGTAACTTATTTCAAGGACATTAGAAAGTGAAAGAAAGAAAAGCACAACATCAGAGTTTTGTATGCAATATGAATAATTAGTATGTATGATAGATAAGATGGTTGAAGTCATTTATTGAAAAAGGGACTCACAACGAAAAGCTACCACAAGTAGCTTCAAGTGAAAGCGCGATCCTGAATCCACAATAGCTTACCTTAGAAAGATTTGAAAGTAAAAAAATAAAAAGTAGCACGAGTAGGAATTTTGTGGATCAGTATCTGACACTCCCAGAAGATAAGTTTCAAACGAGTTTTTTTTAAACAAGGTTATAGCTCTGCTTTATTCTTACGATTTGGCAAGACCAAGGTGTTACCGTCAAAGACGGCGTTGATGGTAAAAGTGAGGCACAACACTAGGCTGCCATAAATGGCCTTAAAATGAAGCGTGATTTTAGATTAACGATAACTATGAGGTTAAAAAAGTAAAAGAGAGCAAAGCACGACATGGAAGTTCTGTGGGCGATCGAAAGAACGCGCGTTGAAAATGAATAAGAAAGGCCCACCAAGAACTCATAAAGGACGAGAGCACTAATACTTACTAAATGTGAGAACAGTTTTCTGGGTCCATGAAGTTGTTATTGTTGCATTGCTCTTTAGGGCAGCAGGCAAGGGAACACTGAAAAATTTCTTTATAACTCAGTGCTCCAGTCTGACACTGCCTATGTCTGTGCAGCGTCGGCACTAGGCTATTTGGTGTCTTCGTGTAATGAACAGAACGATGAGTGGTTTGTTTAATGTCAGTTTCAGTTGTCTTATTCGCCACTGTTCAACGTCTAGTTACCACAGCAAGTATGACAAGCTGCCTCATTTGTACGTCCTTGCGCCGGCTCTGTTTTGGATAATTCGTGACACTATGCTGATCGTACAAAATGTACGTCTAGAATTAACAAACTTGCAAAGTTGCAAACCTCACTTAGGGACTTGACATATTGCTATGGGTTTTCATAGAGTTATTAAATATCTAAATGTTCTAGGAAGAACACTGGAAATTTTAAGAGAAAAATGCTAGAAGTCTGCTCTAAACACTCGTAGACACTAAATAACCGAAAGATTATTGGTTATGGTTCTCAAAACTACTAAATATTGTATTGCATCCTTCACGCGATGGCTTTGTTTAAACAAAATTCAGTGAATCTAGACTGAGAAGTCTAAAAACACTCTCTAAACTTCAAGGTGTAAAATGTTCCATGCCAGAGAGATGAACAACGCAACTGGTGCAAATTTTTATTTTCCTTATACTCGTGAGGTTTGACATGAGTAATAATAGACTTAGTAAAAGCTAATAATTATGGTAAACAAGATAAACCTCCATTAGAGCAAACAAGCGACCCCGGTGCTCTCTAAAATGATAAAGAAAGGCTGTGACATAGCCCTCGTCTAATAATTTTAAACTTATAAGGGCCTTGATGGCATAAGTGGTGAATAAATCAAAAGTGACACCCTAGAGAAATGATACTTTTAAACAAGAGAACTAAAGTGAGTTAAAACAGCAAAATAAAAAGGACTGAGAAATTTAAAAAATCCAGCAACAAGGAACATGGCTGGTAGTAAGATGGAGGGTAGATGCATCTTGCCGTCGGAGCTGGGCAAGCACAAATATAAATAAAAAAGGAAAGTTTTTTTTTGGATTTATCGTGACAAATAATTGAGATAAAATGACCACCAGAAACAAACCTGCCTTTGTTAGGTGCAATAGATAAGAAGTTATAGGCATCGCAATAGCTACAACCTGTGCTAGCAGCTTCATCAAAAATTGAAGAGTTACTCAAATCACAGAAACATTTGCATTTATATAACAAAACTTTAGAACGAAAGAATGACTAGAAAACAATGATTGGGAGTCTTTCAAAACAGACCTTAATCAAAATTTTCATATGGTTAACGATAATATTAACAGACAGGCATGATTTTGAAGAGCAAGTATAGAAGACCACCGGCATAGACGGAAACTGTCCTAAAATAGAAAATAACGTAGCCAATACAGTTTGATAGTACGATGATTACTTTAAAAAAAGAAAAAATAGTACGCAAACTATTCAAAAGGGCAAAAACAGCAGAAGCATGCATGAAAATGCACTTTGAGGAGGTTTCGACTTTGGAAGTTCCAACAAGTGGCTGCACAGAACGAGAAAAAACCTTCTGGTTACAAGAGTCAAGTTCACATAGGCTTTTCTGTTTTAACGAATCCCCTAGGCGCAATTTTAACTCCCGGTAGGAATTTTTAACGTCAACGTATCGTAGTTGCAAGTAGCTCACTGCCTTACATCCCTTCCAGAGAGTAACACGACATCTTTTTACAGATTTCTTTCTTGTGAAAAACCTCAGAACCTCAGTCGGGTATCAAACCCGTTCAGATTTTCTATCCATGGTCGCTCTTGCACAAATGACAACGTGTCGTTGACTATTTGTTTGTGTCACTCCCATTAGGCCTAGATTTGTCAAACTTCGTTCCAGCACTTGTATATCTGTATGCATGACCAAGATTTTCCATAATTGCCAAGTCTATAAAGACGCGTTCATCTTGTTCCTGGGTTCGTTTTTTAATGCTTTTTCAGAGTTGTTTGTCGTGATTAAATGGAAATTGGGCAACAAGTCTCTAAGTTTTCTAATACTCGTAACGTATCAGTTTTCGTTGACTTTCTATAAATCTTGAGAAATTTTCTGGTGGCTCTTGCATAAACGACACGTGTCGTTGACTGTTTGTTTGCGTCTCTCCCGTTAAGCCTAGATATGTCAAACTTTGTTCCAGCTCTTGTATATCTATGTACATGGCCATAGCTTCTGTTCTCTTAATTTCTTAAGAATTTAACTCTTCCTCGTTGTTTCTGCTATATTGTAATTTCGCTAATCTCTTATTTATATTCTGTAATTCGGATTCTGTCTCTATCATTTTCTTTCTGTAATCTATTCCCAGTTCTTGTTCTGCTTTTAAAATCTCACGTTAGAGCCCTGCACGGATATAAATTTCCAGTCTTGGCCCGACCCGGTTTGACTGGGGAAAGCTTGACGCGGCCCGAAAAAACCTGATGACTTTTTGATCGGCCCGCAAGCCAGAGAAGGCCAAACAGCCGGAGAGGTTCAAGGGTCTAGAAATCCAAAAGGCCCGACAGCCCGAGAGGGCCAAGCGGTTCAAAAGGCCCGACTGACCCGAGAATCCCAAAGGGCCAAGAAGTACAAAAGACCCGACGACCTAAAAGTTCCAAACGGTCCAAAAGGTTGGACAGGCCCGACCGGTCCGACCGGCCTGACCGGCACCATAGACCCGTATTGCCCGACAGGGGCTAAAGATTCAGTACCAAACCTGCGATTTTCGGGTTGATAATTAGTTCTTACCATTGTATCTATCTTGGAAATTGCTGAGAATAGAAGAAAGTAGTCTTGAGTACGGGAACCAAAAGATTTTAATAAACATACATTTCCCTCTCTGGCTACGAGCCTGGGATTATGTCGTGCCGTTCGAAATGCAGAAGGATCTTTAGATAATCTGTGGCAAATTGAATTTAGGAACTTGGAAATATTGGTTTTCATAATGTTAGTAGATGGATGTCGGAATATTCGCGGTAAAACACTAAAAATGTTAGAGAAAACGCTGGAAATCTAGTCTTAGCACTCCTAAACATTATTAAATCAATTGCCTCACTACCTTAACGTCTGAGGCTGCTGACCCTAAAGAAGTACTTACACCGATATTTTGCAATCCTAAGACGGTCAGCTGACAACACGGATATGGGAGAAAATATAAACATACGAGAACTTACATTTATGCAAAACTTTTTACAACCTTTAGCAAATATTCTTACCGTCGCTCACGTTCATATTGTCACACCTCTTCATCTCTCTAAATATATAGACGTCTTTGATTTTGCTATCTCATAAGGTTTTCATTCAAAAGATAATTTGTCTACTAAAGTTCAAGATTGTTGTTTGCGATACACTACAACTATGTTATTTCACACTGTCGACTGCACAATTATTCTATTTTAGCTTGCTCTGTTCTGTTCTGAGATTCAGCATAGCGACCAATCTCAAAAGTGATTGACTTTATCTAGTATGTACAGCTTTTTGGCAACAAAGACGACAAATAAGTTTCCACAACATTAACAAACTAAAGTTGGTATCGTCATAGCTGTAACTCATCACTTCATCAGTAATATATTTTCTTAACATCACTATTACAAAACGATTCATTGAGATTTTTCTAATTTTTTAAAACAAAAATTGTTAGAGGATTTCAATTAGCTAACGCGTAGAACTTTATTTTCATCAAGTAAAACTTTTTCTTCTAAAATAAAAATAAACAGAATCAAAATATAAATATGATTGACAGAATGTGACGTGATGTGCCTTAGCGGAAGGATACGTAACATGTCGTTATGAGGGCGTAAACCGTGTATGTAATGCCACAGCAGTGGATGTGTAATATCGGATCGCATCTGCCGTCCGATTGAAGTACGTGCACGAGATTTAAATCGCTTGGGTAGATTAAACTTGAAATGGAATTCTTTTTTCTTATACATGTGCTCCCTGTCTATGATATTGCATAGTCATATAGTATCAGTACACTCCAAGACAATCTAAAAGGATTTTATGGAATCGTATCGCTTTAAAAACGCTCCTAAACAAAAACCCTCTTGATTTAAACTATTAATACATTTGTAATTATCATTATTATACCTTTCAAAATCCATCTTAATTAAACAAGAAAAATTAATTGTTGCAAGCCTATCAAATTGATTTAAAAGAATCTTTTGAGTCGTTCTGAAATTACTCACAGTGGCGATCAATATTTTCGTTCTAAAACAAAGTTGTTTTTTTTTACTAAAAGATATAGACATTCATATAAAATCTGTTATCTCCAGCAATATTCTAACGACGACGTTAAGATAAAAATTCTTCAGCCTTGGATTGTACAAGCTCAGAGCCACTCTACATCAATATTTAGGGTCTATATAACTCGACCGCCTGAGATTTCATTCTTTTTATATTTCGCACGTTTATACGTCGCTGATCACAAACGGCCAAGAACATACATATCGGCTATTCACGAGCTCTTCACTACTTTAGAGGGGGCATGCTGAGATTATATTAAAACTTATAAATGCCATCTTTATTATCGTAATAAATTCTTACGTGTTCGTGTTTCTCTTTTTTTTGCGAATATAACTTCAAATGTGACTCTGTCATTTAAGTGTAACGATAGGGTTCTTGTATTATTATTATTATTTTATGAGTTTAAAAACCTGTAGAAAAAGGATGAGTAAGCACGATAAGTGTTGATGCTTATTTGTTAAGGACAAATTTAACGTAAATCTCAAACTAAAAGCTGTCAAAAAGTGATTCAGTAATTAGTTTAATTAAATTTTAGAAAATAATGAAAACTGTGCAAAAGAAGGAAATATGTGAAATGACTTCAAAAAAATCGTTCTTACAGCAGCAGAAAAAACTATAGCGTAACAAGAATTGTCGATAAAGATACCACAAGAACACGCTAGTCGACAGAGGACGTAAAACAGCAGTTAAAGAAAAAAAACGGAAATGGAGAAAAAACTAAGTAATAAAGACACAAACCAATAACAAGAATAGCAAGGAACTAATTTCAAAGAATAATAAAGGAGAAAATAAAAAAGCATGAAAAGCTTTGGTGGAAAGATGACAAGAGTACCTAAAGTTCTTTGAAGAAATTACAAGATGAAGAGAACAGAAAAGAAGAAATACCTGAAGTAGAAAAAGCCAAACTAAGAAAAACTATTAGCCGCGATAGTCAAGAGCAATAATACTTCTCAGCAACATAGCAAAGATTTTTGCAGGAATTATGGAAAGACGTCTAAGAACACAAACAGAAGAAACAGTGAGAGATTCCCAGTTTGGCTCAGACTCAATAGAGTTCAAGATGCCATTTTAATAGAAAAAGCAATGCAAGAAACAGGACAAGTACACAGAGAAACCATTAGAGAAAACTAGAACTGAAACCAAGATTTATAGAACACACGATAGAGCAAACTTAGCTAGGGTGATATGAAGACATAAAAGGAATGAGCAAGGAAGAAATAATCCAAAAAGTATAACTACGAAACACGACATACAAAAGAAGAAAAGTAGAGGAAGACCAAGAAAGACTTGGAAAAATATGCGAAGGAGATACAAAAGAAGCTCTAACGACCAGAAAACCGAAAAGAGCTCTTCTTTGTACCACAAATTAATGAAATTCTGTTCTGAGGTTTATAGCTACTTATTTTTCAATTAAGGCCTATTCTCATACATATTTTGACTGTCAACTTATTCCACTTCCTAATGTTACCTTAAGACTACGACGATGAACGAACCTGTGTTTTATCTTCAATCTCTGTCTATCCTTCACTAAACTTAGCACTTTTGGCGTTACTACGCTTAACTTCTTTGCATCTCACACATTTGAGTCTCGGTTTCTTCGTTGATTTGGTTTCTTGCAGGTTTGGTGAGTTGTTTCCACTCTCGTATCCTGATTTTTAAAGTTAGCTGTCTTCTTCTAGCGGCTGCCACGGTCTCGGCCTTCCCGAATGAGTGTCCCCAATTCCTCTGGCGGGATAGGCCAATCTATCGAAGATGCGTATAGAGTTATCCTCGATCTCCAAGACGCAGCGGTGACAATTTAAATCATCCCCACACGGAAAAGGTGCCGTTGGAAGTTTCCATGTCTCGTTAAGATGCTAACTACTGCCGGTGGCAGTTGTAAAGTCTTCTCCCGAATGATGTCGATGGAAGGAAGGGCTCTTTATTTGATTCGGTCCACTCTTCTTGCTGACTTCGGAGGCTCGATTCTCTTCAGAGTTTTGGACGTGGGGACCCTTCTCGCGCTGTTTTCCATTCTCATATCCTGGTCAGGGCAAATTCTTCCTTGAACAGATGGTGAAGTGAGAAATACCCTGCTAAAGTCTAAGCTGTTTCTGCCAGGACAATATTGTACCCTCCTGCGATGGTTCTCATGGCCAGGCTGCGGAGTTTCGACTGGTAATTCCATATCGTAGGATAGGGCTGATTTCACTGTTGTAACATCTTTAGCAGTGTGTGTAGTAGCCTGCCCTATTTTAGTTGTACCTGGTGTCGCCAACTCTTCATGATGTTTTTAGCTTTGGTGCTAATCAAATACTTCATGTACGTTACTCCTGCCACCAGTTGTCCATTTATGCGTATGGTTGGGTTTTGGAGTTTTTGAAGAAAGTATAAATCTTTCGTTTTTGGGTTTCTGTCCAAGTTTCGAGTTTTCGTCTATAATACATTCTCTGATCAGCCGCTCAAAGATCTTTCCGAGCTCAGAAAGCTAGTTTGGTAGGATTTTTGTCTGCCGATCTTGAGATTGTTACCAGCTTCCCTCTCTACCACGCTCTGGATCAGTATCCCACCATGTGTAGGCGTCTGAGATTATCGGTAAGCGCGAGAACCAGGATTTTGAAGACAATAGCACGTATTTCTTCCCACTCCGGCTCTTTTATCTCTTTGATGTTGTTTGTAATACAGTTTCTTCTGTTATTTCGACGTTTATGTCGGGATTACCCTGCGATTTTTGCTTAACCACCGCTTGGAATAACTTGTGATGTTTACTCGTGTCAGCATTGTCTGCACGAATGTGGTTTTAATTTTCGAAACTTTTGGGGAACATTGTCTTTAGTCGGTCTTTCGCAGAGCGATACTGCTCATAAAGTATTGGATGTTCTGGTGTGTCAGCAGCTTGTTGCGCTATTCCGCGACAACGTTGGACTTCTTTTTGTGCTCTTTCCAGGAAATCAGTTCACTATATCGGTTTGGCAACGTATTCTTGTTTTTGTGCAAAACTTCGTTAATTATTCTGTGAAGTCTAGTTGTCAGGAATTCGATTCCTGCATCTCTATAATCGACAGTAGGCCCCCAGAGTAATTGTTCTCTCTAAGAAGTTCTTCTACTATTTCTATTAGCTCTTCTTTAATAATATTTGTCAGATTAAAGCTCACTTTGAGTGTTTTATATTTCTTGGCTCCCAGGATAAGTTCATTAATGACCAGATTATGACCGCTGTCGATCTTGCTCTTTCCAGTGTTCTACGACAAGATCAATGTTGCTTTCTCCATTTGAATACTTGAACATGGACGGATTGTCTCGTTTATTTATACAATCAAGCTGTTCTCTTATTAGGAATACTAGTATTGCCTCGTTTCTTTCGTCAGCATGGTCGTTATGTCAGGCTTTGGCTTTCGTATTAAATTTTCCAGCGATGAAGACATTTTCGTATCGCGCTGTATCGGCAATCTTTTCTAGATAGGGCTCTATCGCTTGGCTTGGAAGACCGTACGCATTAGCAATGCGAAGAGCAGATCCTCGCAACTTAATTGTTGCAATTACTAAAGTTAGTGTAGCTCGTTCTGCATAAAAGAGAATGTCGTGATTTGGATTGGCCACAACGATTGCTGCCTGTATGAGATCTTCAGGCTTTCTTCTTCATCAACTCAGGAAATAGTTGATCCATTAGACGTTGTTGTGTTTGGACCGAATTATGAAGTTCAAACGTCATTCGCACAAACTCAAACAAGCCTCTTCCGGATACAGTAAATGCACACTTTTCCGCACTGCTGGACTCCAAAGGCATTTGCGAAAAGGCTCTTCGTCACTGCAATCTCCGTTTGTCAAAGCATAATCGGTACTTCCCATTTGACTACTCCACGGTGAATTACTAGCATACCTTTTTTCATTGGCGACATTGAGAAATATCTTTGATTTATCGGTATTACTTTTCTGGGCGATCAAAGTAGATCTTTTAGTCCCTGGAATAATTTAACGACCTGGTCTAGTTCTTATGTTTGACTTGTAGTTAAGGTTGATCTACCGTGTACCACATTGATGACTTCAATGCACGCCTTGGGCACTGATACACTCCAACTTCTGGTGGCAAAATTGATCTTGACAGAAAATATCCGGCAAAAGTCAGCGCTTAATGTAAGGAGTTGTACTGTTTATTAAAACTGATATCCTTACAGATTCCTGTATTTTGAGGACTTTCATCTGCTGTAGTTATTTCCGTATCATCTGTCCTTTACATTGTCAAGCCTAAGGACTCCACTACAAATATTTCAGTCGCTCCAATTATTGTAGTTTCGGTCCCAGAGTCCAGCAGAGCCAAGATGTTGTAGTGGACGATAGAGATGGACACAAAAAGGGTGATTACTGAAAGTTATATTAGAAAGTAAAGGTGCCGTTTCGTTAAGTTTGAAGAAACTCTTCACCTTTAGCAACCAGTTGTAGCTGTACTTTTTGTCTGAGGTTTGGTATTGACCAGTGTAAGAAGTGTTGGTAGCTGCTTCACTAGCTTTGATTGGTTTCTGCCTGTCCGTGATGTATTCCTTGCACTTCGAACAGGTTTTTGTACTGGTACTCCTGAAGAGTTTACGGAGCCCATACAATTGCTAAGTTGATGTTCCGCTTGGTTTCTACTATTACTTCGGCCACATTATAGGTCCTACAACGATTTGGAATCTTGCTTTGTTCCGTCTTCGGAAGATACAGTAATTCGGGCTCTAGAAACGACATTAATGGTAGTTTAGATTGAATTCTATTAGACCTCTTGGCAAAATCCGGCTGTTGGTTTCCCATAATTACTTGTAATTTAAGGTCATCATGATTTCTAAGCCCAACAAAAACCAGCGCGATCCCTCTTTCTTTCGCCCCATCGCGCTGCACAACGTCTTGGGCAAGGTGTTGGAGAAAATCCTCGCCCACAGACGACCTCATCACCACGTACGATATCCTTTCTCTGACCTAATACAACTTTTAAAACTTCAGGCGAATTCCAACGTGGCCCTAATCAACAGAAGGTGCATGGGCGCAATCTTCTTAGACATAGAGCACACATTCGACAAGGTTTGGCACGAGGAGCTTCTTCAAAAACTCCTCGCCGCCAAAATCCGAAGTTTCCTGATCCGCTGCCGCCACCGTGTACGAGTTAGTCGGAAACTCATCTGCATTTACACTCCAAGGGCTGGCGTCTCGTAAAGATCCATTCTATCCCCGCTGCTGTTTATCTTTTACTGCCAACACCTCAGAAGAGATCCGTCACGCTGGAGAAATTCGCCGACGACCTAGAGTCCTAATTCCAGCGGTGGAGAATCAGACTTAACTCCAACAAGACCCAGATGATCCTTTTCAAACACCTGAACCTGTACACAAAACCGAGCCTCTCGAACAACTACGTTCACTTCAAACTGTGAGACAGCCGTTTCCGGTTGTCCCCCACAGCCGTGTATTTGGGCATCACATTTTCGAAAACTCTTTCTTAAATTGAAAAAGCCAACCAATACTACCATATCGTCTAGTAGCGTAGCACCTCTCCCTCTGCGAATGCCATCAGCCCACCCTCATCCACACTTACAAAATATTCGTCTTCGATTATCGTTTTATTTGCTTCGAACCCAGACTCGTAGAATCGCTTTGCAGGAAGGAGAGGGCCGTGTGTCGAAGGTTGCTTCAACTGGATCGCTTCTACGCCTCCGAAGAGTGTTGTGAGCTAACCGGAATACCTGCGATAGACGCCAGGCTCGACTTCCTGCGGGGAGGCCTTGTGAAGAGAGCCATCGAGCAGAACCGAATTGTCGTTCTCTGGACGCCCTGAGAGTCCCCACGGTTTTATTTCTAGGAAATCCAAGAGAAAGCTTAAACACCCTCCAGCTATTCTCCTCGCCCAAGTCTCGGAGCTCCCCGACGACCTCCAAGACATTCTAAAGACCACACCCTCGATTACCAGATAACCCAATTCCACACCGAATTCTCGGGTCACTCATTCATAAAACCTCTACAAATCTGTAACCCTCCACACCTCCTCTTCCCCGCCACAACTCTGTTTTCTGTTTCAGGTATCAGCAAGGCTCCGGAGGCCAACTACATGCCGGAGGCCGAATGAATCGAAGCGTCAGCGATAGTGATTGTCTCTCGAATAAGTTACGGGTTATTAAGCTTAAAAAAATATTGGGATTAATAAAATCAGTATTAAGCATTAATTTGTTTTGTACCGTCCCCAAATGTCTTGTCGCTAAAAGCTTTTTTCACTAGCTCAATGAAACTGTGAGGCTGCCGTTTTAGAAGACAAAATCAATTGTTGTTGTGAGATTAGCTTTACTTAAGGTTAATCTCACAACAACAAGTTCCGGAGTAAGTTGGAGTAATTGTTAAGCTGGGGTCATACTGCTAGAGTCAACAGGATAATCAGTCTTCAGCTGAAGGTAATGCGTATAATATAAACATGAACATAATAATAAAGAAGCCACAAGATGCAATTTGCTAGGAGGCAAAGGAAGAACACATGTGTTCTGTGATAAATGTCAAGTTCTTTAAGGCTTTGTGAAAGCAAGAAATTGTTTCACTAATCAAGTTTTTCAACTTTCTTCTTATCTTTAATATCAGATTGTCATTTGTTTTTGGCCGTTAGCATGAACCTTTCTCTTGAGGCACGCTCAGAAATCTTCGATTGGTCTCAACTGGGAAATATTTAGAAGATTTTGATCTTTTGAAACGTAATCAATTTTATTTTCTTGTATGTTGATACTATAGGCAACCTTTTGCGTAGTGAGCAGATGCCAGATCAGGCCAGAATAATTTTTCATTGTCTTTTTTTTAATTTTGGTAGCCAGTCCACCTTAAAAAAAAACACCTGATCAGAGATCCTCCTCTTGCTTATCGCTAACCACAATAAAACTTGTTTAGGGAGTTTTTCTTTTTCAATGTATTTCACTGAATCTCCAGAAGTAAACGACTGTGCTTCATAATAATCCAGTCTGGAAAGAATTATATTTTTTGTATTTTGAATAATTACACTCTAAAACAGCAGGTAACACCAAAAAATATTTTTCCAGGTCTAAATAGGTTACAAAAAATTTTCTTTTTTTTAGTCAATTTGTCGGTGTTATAAACTTTTACGAGCAAGCTGGCCATCGTAACAGCTTTCATCGTTTCTCAAAGCAGAGCCTACAAAACAATACAAACTACACACATTTCTAGAAATGTTTTATTTAGAAACCTTCAGCACGTCGAAGACGCAAATATTATTCTGTGAAATGTGTACGTAGTTTTAGTTAGAGTTTATTTAGACATTTATTATATCATTTTGCCTCTTATTGTAATTAAACAGTAACTGATTCATTTTTATATTCTATTGATTATTAACACCTTCAAGCAAATGACTAGCCTGAAATTATCATGTTAAAGCTCCATCTCTAGATGGAAAATATCTAAATACACATCTAAAACCCAACATAATTTCTCTTTTGAGTGTATCTAAACGAAATTACAAAAAAATCTTTCTTATCCTAATATTTAATTTCTCTCGTAGAATAACATTTTATAACATCAAATCCTCTTCTTACAAAGGGATAACTTAAACTTCTTAAGCGCTCGACAAAGCGAAGCTTATAAACTTCACAAAACGACTTAATTTCAGGCAAAAACAACTAAATTACCATAATATAATCAAAGCACAGCATCTCAGTTGAACATTGTTTTGCTAACGACATTGTTAACTTGATACAGAATACAATTGTATGTGTTTAATTCCCACGGCTCAACAAACAGCCTTAGGCTAGGACCTACCTTACCCCATCTGGATTCTTGAGTTAGCTAACCACACAGCACATAATTGCAACGCTGTTGTCATAAGATCGCTAAACCTCCCTCTAAGACTAGTTAGAGGCGTACAGATACGTTGTTAACGTACCCTTAAGCTTCCTCCGTGTTCTAACGAACTGGCTCGCACGGTGGCGAATTATACGTCTAAGATTGAGATATTTGCATACAAGGATATGTGCTAGTTATAGTTCTAGGCCCGTTCATTGTTTAACAGATTTTGTATACAGTTACTGTTGGTTTAGTGGCTCTAAGGATTATAATTAAATTCAGTGCGGTAGGTACTGAATAAAGACCTACACGAGCCTAATTTTCAACGACAAACTCAATTTACGTAGTTCTACTAAAATTTAATGTCCGAATGTAAACTTCGTGTAAGTTTTAATAAAAATTAAGCAATTTAGGAAAATAACAATGCAGAGAATTTAAAATCTAGATTATTCCTTAAATGAAATATTCAGGTCTATAAATGGCAGTAGTAATTAAGAGTTATCTCTCCCACTACAATACTAGCGTGTATCATAATTCCCCTGCATTGTTTCACAACATTTTCTTGCAGATTCTCCTCTTATTGCTAATGATTCCACTAATAGTTGCTTGGCACGCAGGATTTCGAGCGTGATAATTCATATTTCTTTTCGGGTGATTTATCAACATTCATGGATAAGACATCTTTTCATCTTTCAGCTTCGTTTATTTATAATTTTTTAGCAATTTTAATTACAGTATCTTAACGAACAATTAAGTATCATTAGAATCGTTTAGCAAGTTGGAATTTAACTTGAAAGTAAAGAGCACTATTAGTCAGGGTGTGAGGTTCTTCTGTTACAGTAAATCCTGGCTAAATTACCCGACATGCACCTGTGCGCTCCCAACGCTTCAGGAGTTAACAAATGACACGCGATTTGCGCGGTAATCGAGAGGGCCTTAAGATAAGTCCGTCACTCTTCACTACAGGATAATAGCAACTTTTGCATAAAATTGCTCAGAATATAAAGAAAGATTAATGGTTGCGGATAAAGAACGGCAGGTAATTTGAAGATGATGAGCTTTTTGCACGTTTTGAATGTTTTACCATCCGAATTGCACGGTTTTGTGCTTTGAAAAGCTTCAGCATCATCCCATTTTTGTCATTTGCAATAACTAAAGACGTGCATGAATCAAATTTAAATTTATGTAAAATTTATTGATTTGAAAAGCGCACGTGTGAATTTAAAGCTGCATGTAAAGCAGTTCGAAATAACTGATTTAATAATAGCTTTAAGCTTTTCGATATTGTGTTTATCTTCTTGTGTAGAGGTTTTGAAAACTTTGCACGAGTTGTTAGCTGAAAATAAAAAAAGACGGAAGTTATTGCTTCATATTTAATGTTATGCTCCTAAACAACCTGGAGTCTATTTATAAGAAATTGATTCAAGTGGCAAGAATATGAAAAAGATATCGTTTTCAGGAGCTGAATTAGGTTGAGAATATCAGTATTTCATTATCATTTTTGTAAAATCTAATTCTTTGGTAGATTCAGGAAAATCGATGAAAAAACCTTTTTGTCATCTTAGTAAGTAACTTGTTATATTTTTAAGTCTTTCACTGAAGACAGTAGACTAGACTGGGACATGTTTTTTAATTTATTAGAAGATGAAAATAGCTACTTGTCCATTCGTGATATTGAAAGAAAGGTTACTAACTCTCCCCACTCTTAAAAAAAAACAAAGGTGCAGCCCACTATTGCTGTTTAGAAGTATCAGTCTGGTTAGATTTGTTCTTACAGAAAGAAGTGGTTAAGACAACTAAAAGAGAAAAATTGAGAAATTTCAGGTAAGAACGTGACAATAAACCGAATTCGCATCTACGCAAACAGATCACAATTCGAAAACAGGAAAGCAGGAACAGCATTTGTTATTTTGAAGTTTTAAGTTCTAGTCAGGTCGTGAAGCTGCTGACAATGATGGAAACTTCTTTTCATCTAAACTTCTAAAAAAATGAGCACACATTCAAACGGTACACTGTGTGTATCAGGGAGAATACCGTTGGAGAGAAGACACACGGCGGCAAATGATTCTCTTGTCGTATTCTCGACCTTAAAGGGGTGTCGATCGATAGATCTCGTCGAACTGAGTCGATTGGTATTATCCTCAAGTAGCGGAGACTTCCGGTTTGGAAATTGGAGGGATTGAAAACCCAGTCTCGCTTTTAACCTAATCTTACCTAACTTAACTTAACTTAGCCTAACCTAACCCAACCCAACATTCAGCCTAGCCTAGCTTAACCTAACTCTTTTTTTGAAGGGGAAAATCCTCATGGACACCTACATGCCCGTACATGTACGCGTGTGAGACTCTTACTCACTAAAAACCCCTTTCTTCGCCACGTTTTACGCACTCGACACAGCTAACAACTAGCATAACATCAAGTGCGCCTGGCTGCCTGCACTAGTAACTCGTTCTTTATATCTACCTGTTCTTCTCCTATCTCGATCTTTCCCCTCTCTCTCTCTCTCCTAATTTCTCATTAGATCATGAAGTGAGTTGTATCAAATTCTCCTTGGAGTGTATCATACTTTCTATAATGCTGTCGGCTGTCAACTGATAACCCACCTTCGTATTCGCCGCTTCCCTGTTGCACAACTATCTTGGGTACTCTATAAAAGTGTCACTGGCTGTAGCTGTGCCATTACAATATACACATGTGTTGTCCTCGTCCTTCCCAATTCTTTTCGTGTAGCGCGGAAAGAACCATGCTTGGATAGGGCCTGTGTAAGCCAATAATCTAGTTTCCTCTGTTTACAATTATACCAGCTCCGAATATTTGGTATTAATCGCTTGCTCCATTGGCCCTTCTCTTGTTTCTTATCCCATTGCTGCTGCCACTTTGCTAGGCTAGCTTCACTGAATCTGCCCTTTACCACCTGATCGTACACATATCTTTGCATCATCACTAGCAGGTCCAGGGAGATCACACCAGTGATCACCTGGAGTGCCGCCGTCGGTGTTGTTTGGTATGCCGAGTTTACCCTCAGCAAGCCCAACTTTTGGACTTTTTCCAATCTATTCGTATATTAAGCAATATTCAATGCGTGGTACCAAACGGGTGCCCCATACAAAGTTATCGATTGGGCCACTCCACATAGTACCGCTCTCCTTCCGCTACTAGGCTCTTTAACATTGAGCATAAGTCTGGCCAGTTTGGCAACTACAGTAACATGGTGGTCATACGTGCCGTGTTTATCTAATATAACCCCCAAATAGTTTATGAATCGTGTGGGTTCTATTCGTGTATCCCCTACGCGAAAGTTAACATTATTAGAATACCCAAGACTTGCAGTAGCACCACTTTGCTTTTCTCAGGGACAATTTGAAGTCGGTGCTCGTTCATCAGTGTCCTATCCTTTCTAAGCTGCCATTAGCCTTACTGGTTAACTTCATACCTTGGTTTGCCGATACCATCGAATCTAAGTCATCTGCAAACTCAATTGTTTTCGCTCCTCTCGGAAGCTGAAACCTCAGCAAACCTTTATAAAGCAAGTTCCAAAGGGTGTGTCTAAGAATAGAACCCTAGGGAACCTTGGGAATTATGTCTATTCTAGTTCGTCCATCGATTAGTATTTGCCTAGTTTTAAGGTATTCTTCTCAACTTGTTGAGATAAGAAGATACCCGCTTTTCATGCAATTTTTGGAGAAAAATATCCCACCCTACCAAGTTGAAGACGTTCTTCACGTCAATCGTAATCAGCGCTCACCACCTTTGCATACGCCCTTTAGTCATTGCTATAACTTTGTCGAGGGCCTGTATTGTCGAGCGCTCCTTTCTAAATCCATACTATTGGTCGGAAAACTCCCTTCTCTCTTCAATCTCTAGCTCAAGCCTATTTTTCATCATATTTTCGTATGCTTTACTGATACTATTAAGCATACAGATACCTTCTTTCATTACTAGTGCCAATCTGGCTCTCTTTCACGCCGTTGGGAATCGTTGAGCATTTAGCAGGTCATTAAATACTCCCAAGAACCATGTTTCTCATAATATCTTTTATCATGTTATGGATAACCTTCCAGTTTTTTTGAATTGGTCGTACCCTCTATAATACTTCTAGCATTTACCTGGTTGCAATCTCTCTAGCGCGAAATCACCTTACAGATTCAAATAATGAGTGGTTGATATTGTCGACGTGCTCACAGTATGCACAAGTGTTCACGTTCTTCTTCCCAATTCGTTTTGTATATGTATGTATGGATACGTGCCAGTTAATGTCTGCGACAAACAATAATCCAGTTTTCTATATTTGCAGTTATATCATTGTTGGAGGTTTGGTATTAACTCTTTTGCCCATTGGGCCTTCTCTTGGTTTCCATTGCTGTTACCAGGTGGCTAAACTTAGTTCTATGGCTCTTTGTTTCAGCAGCCCTACCTCTTCTTCACCTGCATGCTTGTGCATGTATTTTCTTTCTAGTACCAGCAGGTCCAACTGGATGATGGTGGTAATCACTTGCAGTGGTATTGACGATACCGTTCTATAGGCGGAGACAACTCTCAAAAGGCCCGTCTTTCGTAATTCTTTGAGCCTGCTTCTAAATTTCTTCATGTTTAGGGTCGGGTACCAAATAGGCGTCCCGTGCAAGATTATGAAATAAGCCATTCAACACAGCAGTGCCCTTTTTGCGCTACTAAGCCCATTAACACTGGACATAAGTCGTGCCAGTTTCTCAATTTTCTCTTCGGCTTTACGTGGTTGCCGAAGAGAAGCTCTTGTCCCTGATGGTAGTTCAAGCCTTAACACACCATCGCACAGTAGGTTCCACAGTGTGAGTCCAAGGAGATACACCAGCACTTATGTCGGTTTTTGTTTACCTATCGACCTCTATTTGCCTTATCCTAAAATATTCCGCAATCAACCTAACTATATATACCGATACTTGTTTTTCGTTTAATTTGTCTAGGATAATACCTCCTCCGGCTGAATTAAATTCGTTCTGACCGTCAATGATGACCAAAGCGGCTACCTCCTCTGGTGATAGTGTTTGCTTTGTCTAAGACTTAATGGTCAAACGTCTCCTCAGGAATCTATACTGCAAGTCGGAGAGCCCCATTTCTCCTCCACTTCTGTCTCAAGTATTCCTTTTTTCATTTTCTCATATAGTTTGCCGAAAGTATTAAGCATACATATTGGCCTGTATGATTTATTTAACTTTGGGCCTTTGCCTTTTATTTAATATCATTGCCACTTTGGCCTTTTTTCAAGTTTTTGGGGATTTTTGAGTTTGGAGTAGCCCAGTAGCTATTTCCTTTACTCCCTCCCCTCTTCTTTAATGGCTTGTATACAAGCCATAAAGCATTCAACGCCACTTTGCCTCTTTGGAAAAGCGGGGTTTACTCTCTACAGCAGTGATTCTCAACCACTGCGCCGCGGCACTTTAGTGTGCCGCGAGATTTTTGAAATGTGCCGCCACTACGAATACCCATACATAAGCAACGTTAGACAAGTAGTTCGATTGGTTCTACCTTCGTAGCGGGGACTGACTGAACCAATGCGCATGATTATTACAGTTCTGGACTGGTTCTAGATTTAACCCAAACAAAACTATATACTAGTTTAGTAAAATTCTTTTAAATCTATCTTATCGCTAGTGTGCCGCCAAATTTTTAAATTATTAAAAGTGTACCGTGACGAAAAAAGGGTTGAGAATCACTGCTCTACAGTCTTAAAGTAGAAAGAATTCATACTCACCAACAGAGGTTCGTAAGACCAAGATTGCTTCCATGGAAACTTGTCTTCTACTCATATAGTGTCTTGTGCTTGGTAAGTTTCCGCAAAAACTCAATAAGGACAACTTCTTCACCGGCGGCTTGCAAATAACCTTGTGAGTCTTGTGTCGAAGAAGTTACCTGCTACTGTAAAATGATCTCATACAGAATTCGTGCATGAAAAGCGGATTGATAGTTGTTCGTAGCAAGGAGTTTGGATGGTCTTAAGCCCCATCTTTTTTAATATTGCATTATCACAAGTCAGCAATCTTAAATAACAAGCTGGCAAAAGACAGCCCTAAAGGTAATTTTCTTCTTACTGGAAGGGGAGGTTTTTTTTTGGAAAACGTAAAGCCTACGCCTTCTAGTCCCATTAGAGATCAACTGCGATAAGTTTAGAGACTGTCTTGCTTATGCACCGCAGGGGGCACTAGCATCTCTGCTACTGCAGCCATGGAGCCTGCCACCAATGCATATTGGGGAAGAGACGTAACCAAAATGGCTTCAAGCAAGATTGAGAAATGGTTAGTTGTTAGGAAAGTGACATAGGCGAAGAAGAGACTACATTTTTACAAAACTCTACTCAACTAATGCACCCACCAAGGAATCCAGAAAAATCCATCGAGAATTAGTAGAACATAAAGGTACTAATACTTATTAAACGTGGGGACAATACTACAGATTAATAGGATGTATAGTCTCGCTGTTCTTTAGAACACTACATGATACAAAGGCCCGCTTAGAAATGTCTTTGTATCAAAGGCAACAGTACTTAAGAGGTTGGCCAATGCAAGCAACCCTAAATAAGACAAAGTATAATTCTTGCCCTTCTAACAGTTAAAAAAACTAAAAGTGTTGCCATTGAGGGCGAAAAGAACAAATTACGAAGTTGGATGCTATATGTAGCTTAAATAGGAAAGCAAATCGTGACTCTTCAGTCATCTTAAGAAGATTAAAAAGTAAAATGTCGTAAAGTGCTCCGTAGTGTACATTTTTTGACAAATCCGTAGGCTAAGGAATGAGTACGGACAGCGTGAGGCGGCGTGTCAAAGATGAGTATACAGCATAGACAAACATTAAGGTTCAATTGTGTTGCAGTCAAAGTCGTTGGTGAAAAAAATTAAACGCAGAGCGCAACTGTAGATTGTTGGTAGTTAAAAAAATAATTGAAAATGAAGCATGGAAGTCCAAAGTGGCTAAAGAGCTCTCACAGCGCGCAGATAATGATGTTTCAGCAAGCAGTGCTTATCAGAGCGATTAATATAAAATATACATATAAAAATGCATAAGGCGACTCTCATTCTTACGATAAATATAAAGATTTAAGATATAACCGCCATACGTGGCGTTCTTGAAGAGAGGGAAGAATGGTTTCAAATGTAAACACAATTTTGGATCCACCATAGCTTACCCTAAAAGGTTAAGAAGTAAAGCAATACGAAGCGCTACGCAGAGGTTTTATGACGAATGTGTAGTGGGGCTGCTAAGTAGAGACCTACATAAGCCTGATAGACCCAAAGGGTCAAGAATCCAAAAAGCCCAACAAGCCCAAACGCTCCGACAAACCTATATGGCTCGACAGTCCCGAAAAGCCCGACAAATCTTCAAACTTCAGGTGTTTGGGCCTGTCGAGCTTATCGAGTCCGTTGGGCTTTTCGGGAAATTATTTTCTTACTGATCCGAAGCAAACCGAGATCTTTTTTGTACTGACTTCGACAGGCGTTTTATTTATACTGACCAAGACAAGCACGATTTTCATACTAAACCGAAGAGGAGGATCTTCGTATTGCACCGAATCAAGAACTTTTTCTTACTGAGTCAGACGGGACGGCATTAGTTTTCTACAAAACCAAAGCGAAGGAATTTCGTACTGTACCGTAGAAGCCTGCACGGGCTAGGTTTCTTGGTCTAACCTCAGTTTAAAAATCTATCAAACTTTCCAAGCCTACGTTTTACAATCGAACGTGTCGGGTCTTTCGGTCTAATGGGGCCTCAGATGTATTGGGCCCCTCGATCCTATTGGGTCGTTCAAGTTTCTCTCGTCGTTTGGGCGTCTCAAACTTATCGAGACTCTTAAGCCAGGCAAACAGTTTGGCCCTTTTGGGTTTTTCAGGCCGATCAAGAAGTTACCGGGTTTTTTCGAACCGCGTGAAGTTTACTATCAGTCGGGCCGGACCTGAAGATTTCGGCCCGTGCAGGGCTCTACTAGAAATGTGGCAAAGAAATGCATGTTGAAATGACAGCGTGTCCAGAAGATTATATTCAAGTTTGAAATTATTAAATCTTAAGGGAAAGAGTTTTACATTATTGAGGATTGAAAAATAAAAGAAGGAAAAAGCATCCCGAAGGGGGTTTTTAAGTAAATATATGGTGGTTCGGTAGATAAGGTTTAAATTTAAAATGATGAATAAAGCTAAACTAGGTTTTTTAATAATGTTATAAAGAAGAAGGTTCAAGACTAGATCAAAGAGGCTGTTATGGAGTAAGGGAAGCACGACGACAGACATCAGGTTGAAGCATGATCTTAAATTAACGATAATTTACTTTGAGAAGGTTAAGAAGTAAAAAAAGCAAAGAACGTAGACGTAAGAATTCTCTAGGCAATTGGGTTGTGCTCGTTGATAACACAGTCAGCGTTGGATTAGACCAGAAATGCTCACTACCACATGAGGCAAGGACCCACCAGGAAATTTCTTCGTAACTCGGTGCTCCAGTCCAATACTGATCCTGAGTTTAATCCTTTCAGCTGGTGTTTACAAACGTTCTCGTCTGGTTTTCGTATAGATTGAAATCGGAATAAGTCACTAGAGCAAGGGTCTGTAGGCTCAAACCAAATTCTCGTTCTGTCTTAGTCGGAGATTTTTGGTTTTGGCATGAGAATTTTGCGTGGATGATTCTAACTTGGGTTCCAGGATATTGTAGTATAGTAGGAAATTTAAAAACTGGCGCTTCGTTTAGGAGAAGTGCTTTCAGTCACTCTTCAGAGGTTTCAAGGTTAAGGTCAAAACATGATTGTTCCTGCTGCTGCAGAGCAGCAAAGACCACTGAATGCATGTACTTTTTCGGTTTGATTGCCATTGATAATTTGAAAAAGATGAACGCTGCGTGCGCTCTAGGGATAGGAGAGGAAGAATTTGATAGCAGACTTTTGACTAAACTTCCTACGATATGTCGAACTCGGTCCGGAGAGAATTGTGGAATGATCTGCAGGTCTCAGTTCTCCGTCAGCTTCACTGCTGCTGCTGATGTAATGGTAACTACGAGGTTCCAAACTTAATAAACCAGTAGAAGAAATATAAACTGTCACTGGCTTACTTACAGCCCATACTCATCTTAGTAAGCATCTCAATAATATCGGACCTCGAGATAAAGAGAACGAAGAAGAAAGAAGCGAAGCGCAATCCATCAATGTCGAAAAGGCACTGTTTTTCGACGCTACATCTTCCAGATCCAAGGATATTTAAGACATTCTATCAGGTGGAGGCCAGCTTCAGCAGCTGGTGTCCTAGAAACTGGCTAATAATAAAGACTTTAGCTCTTTAGCATAATTTTTTGTGACCGTAAGACCTTTTAATTAGTACAGAGTTTGAACTAAAAAATTTTGTTCCATTAATCATGATTTAGTCCACCCTTCTTAGATTGAAAAAATTACTGTCGGATTACCTTGCAATATGAAATTAGAAATTGTTGTACGATATTAGTATAAAATCCATAGTAACCCAGAAATAACTTTCCATGTACTCCTGTAGCTTTTCTACGTATACAGTTAGACGTCTTTAAGAAAAGTTCCTTAAGTAGGAAAAAGGTATTAGTGATGTGAACCGTTCAGAGTTTTTTCATGATGAAACCGTTTTGCCTAATTTCCAAGATTTTCAAAATTGATTTTAAAAGAAAATAATAATTAATGGAAACATCGGGTCTGGAATATTTTTTCTTAAAAATTTCAACAAGAGCTATAAATATTCAACTTAGTTTTAATCCTTTTACAGCCAGGAACTTTATTTTAGGTGCAATTATCTCGAGCGAAATAATTCCTTCAAGTTAAAGGATAATAAAGTACAGGATTGTAAAAATATTAATTGGTAAAGTTAGCGAGTGCTCCTGGGAGCGTTCAAGAACGCGAAGAATCACCGGAGTCGCTCCGGCAAACCTCCGTCCTCCATTGCACCGCACATCCAAGGCATAGCAAAGGCATAACTAACTACAATTTGCTCATTGTTCCGGCACGGGCATTATCTTTATTAAGTTTTACTGCCGCTGAGCTTTGCGCTATATACACCAACACTCAACTGTCTGACGCCAAGACGGCTGTTCTAGATATTTAATATTGATAATGTAACCCTTAACTGTTAAACATTCCACTACACAGACGAGCTAATTTATTTTCGGGAAATGCGGAATATAAATTGTGCCATGATAATTAAAGCTGTCAGGTTAAACGAGTTTACATCACCTAACTGAGTATTACATAATTCTGTTTATTTACGCATATTGTTAAATCCATTAACTATGTAATATTATTAACGGCTGATCGAATTATGAATTTATAAACATCGCGGGAAAACAACAACCTGCTGTCGAGAGCTTCAAAAGAATTCTAGGATTGTTTTAATATTTGGTTTTTATCAAATTAATCTCATGTCCGACATTCATCGAATTAAAATGTTATTTCCAAATTAAAAATTATCAAAATTTATTTTATTATCGTTGTTCACCAATTATAATATTCTTGTAAAGTTTGTCTCTTTTAATTTTAATTTAAAGAAAGCAGATTAGAAATAAAATATTATATAGCGAAAGATACGTCGATGCAAAATTTACGCAAAACAAAAAATAATAAGATACTCGTACCTAGCTACCCATACCGTACTCGATGGAAGATTTAAACTTCCACAACAGTTCAAGTTGTATTTTTCACCTCTCATTTAATAGAGTATTAACTACAACTGCTAATATCACCGCTAGATGCAGCAGAAAAAATCTTAAAAAGGATTTCTATGACAAAGATCTCAATAACAGTACAGCGTCGGCGTTGGCAAAATTTGAATTTCCCGCGAAAAGAAATACTTTGAAAGTGCGTAGCACTACATCCTTGATTTAGCCTTGTTTGACATTATCATAACAACACGTACGCCATTGGCTAAACAACTAGTAACACTAAATTACTAAAATGTTAACACGAAAAATTCAAACTGTCATCAATCATTTTGGATCACTCGGTATAATTCTGTAAGAGCAAAAAGGACGAAGAACATTTTCAATTACTCTTATTACATGTAGTTTTACTATAGAAGGGAAAAATCTTTACTACAAACGCAATCTATGGGTTAGGGCAGGAATGAGCAACCTTGGCTTCCGGACCGTTGTTGGCTTAAATTAACCAACAAGATTTTCCAATCTAAATTTTAAACATGTCGGTTGTGTAGACGGTCGATATTGTAAGATGACAGTCAGTACTCTGTTTGCTTATATTTATGTTTAAGATTTTCATAGATCGATAATTCTCGACACAGAAATTCTGTCTGACATTTGCCTTAAGAAGGTTACCAGAGAATGAAGTCCGACTTTTGGCCACCGCAAGTGGCTTCCGTAAAAACATGTTTTGACGACCCGTCTTTATTTTAGCTCATTTAATAAAAAGGTTAGTGGAAAACACAAGAAAAATTTAATCTATCAAAGGTGGTCTGTAGGAGGGCAAAGCCCGACCTGTGTCGTATTTTGATCTTTAAAGGTTATTGGAGGGCAACATCTCACCTTGGCCCACCAAGTTAATAAAGGGCGGGTCCTGGCTTTGGTTCAATAAAAGTTGGCTGAGTTGGTATTTAAATATCTTAATAGAGTCAATGTAGGAAAAAGCGCGATCTCACACTATCGAAAGACATCGTCTGATCCAAGCTTGTATTTGTCTTTCTGGGCCATCAGAGGTAACCTGTAGAAGAGCATAATCCTATCCACCTTGGTAGTATTTAGGTTGTTTAAGAAGGTTAATGAAGAGCAAAGCTAGATTTTGGCCTATTAAAAGTGATCTGGCCCGACTTTTTGTGTTTGTATTCAGATTTCTTAGAAAGGTTAAAGAAGGACTGAGATAGACTTCAAGAAAAAGTTGACATGTAAGAGAGAGCATAGCTGTGTTTGTATTTAGCTCTTTTAAGAAGGATAATGAAGGACCAAATCTGGCTTTGGGCCACTAAATATTGCCTATAAGAGGGCATACCCCCACCTATGTTGGTATTTAGAGTTCTTAAAAGGACCGCCATTAGAAGTGTACTATAGAAAGAAGTCGTCTAACTCGAGTCATACTATGTTTTCTGGTTCACCAGAGGTGACTAGTGGAAGAGCATAGCCCAAACCGCGTTGGTATTTAGATTGCTCAAAAAGATTAATGGAGGACAAAGCCAGACTTTGGTCACCTTCTATATTTCTATTTAAATCTCGTAAGAACGTTAAAGAAGAGCAAAGATAGACTTTGGGTTAGAAAAATTTGGCCTGTGAAAAAGCATAGCATTTAGCTCTCTTAAAAGGTTAATAAAAGGCAAAGTCAGAATTTTGACCATTAAATATGCCCTGTAGGGGAGCATAGCCCGAGCCGGGTTTGTATTTAAATTTCTTAAAAGGTTAATGGAGGACAAGTCCATCGGGCTTTGTGCCACCAAAGGTTACCTGCACAAGGGAGTAATCCGACCTCTGTTGGTATTTACATCTACTACAGAGGTTAATAAGGGGCGAACAGAGATTTCGGGATAGAAAAGGTCGGCCTCTATGAAACCACAGCCCGACTTGTGCTCGTATTTAGCTCTTTTAAGAAGGTCAATGAAGGGTGAACTCGGAGTTTGTAAGCAAGCATAGCTCATCTTGTGTTTGGATTTAAATTTCCTAAAACAGTTAATGAAGGGCAAAGAGAGACTTCGGAATAGATAGGATTGGCCTGTATGAGACTACAACCCAACCTGCGTTTATATTTGGCCCTTTAAGAAAATTAATGAAAAGCAAAGTCAGACTTTGAACCACAAAGAATGGCATATAGGAAAGTACAGCACGATTCGTATTGGTATTTAAGTGACTTAAGAAGGCTACTGGAGAGCCAAATCAGATTTTGGCCCATTTAAAGTGGCGTGTGACAAGACATGACCGGACTTTCTGTGTTTCTATTCAGTTCTTTTAAAAAGGTTAAAGAAGGGTGAATACAGACTTTAAACAGAGAAAGGTTGACCTGTAAGAGAGCATATACTAGCCTGTAAGAAGCATAGGCCGACTCCTGCAGTATTTCTATTTCTTAAAACGGTTAATGGAGAACGAGTCCACCAGGTTTTGGGCCACCAAAGGTTACCTGTAAGAGGGCATAACCCAACCTATGTTGGTATTTAGAGATTTTAAGGGGATCAATTGAAGACGAAGCGCTATTAGGAATATTCTATGCAAGTAAATCGTCTGATTCATCATTAAAACTGACCTGAGGAAGGTTTTAGCCCAACATGCGTTGGCATTTAGGTGGCGTAAGAAGGTTAATAGACGGCAAAGTCACACTTTGGTTCATTAGAGAATCTTTTGACAAGGTTAATGAAGGGTAAAAACAGAATTCGGACAGACAAGGGTTGACCTGTTGTAGAAGAGCATATTTCGACCCGTGTTTGTATTTAGATTTCTTAAGAAGGTTAATGACGGAAGAAAACACGCTTCGGGACAAAAGAGATTGGCCTGTAAGAGACCATAGTCCGATCTGTATTTGTATTTAGCTCTCTTTAGTAGCTTAATAAAAGAAGAAGCCTAACGTTGGGCTAATAGAAGTGGTTGCATAGTCTGACCGTGTTTGTATTTAGATTTCTTAAGACGGTTAATGAATGGCTAGGCCATCAGGCTTTAGACCACTAAGGATTGCCTATAAAAGAGCATCATATGCCCTGTATTGTTATTTAGACCTCTCGAGAGGGTTAACGGAAGACGAATCTCAATCTTGCTGTATGGTAGGTATCTTGTAGGTATCTGAGTCATCAGAAGTGACCTGTAGAAGGGCGTAGCCCGATCGACGTTGGTATTTGAGTGATTTAAGAAGTTAATAGAAACCAAAGCCAGACTTTTGCTCGTTAAAGGTGGCGTGTGAGAGGACATAGCCCGACTTTCAGTGGTTATATTTAAATCTTTTAAGAAGGTTAATGAAAAGTGAAAACAGATTTCGGGCTAAAAAAGGTTGACCTGTAAGAGAGCACAGCCCGACCTGTGTTCATATTTAGCTCCCTTAAGAAGGATGATGAAAAGGTGGTCTGTAGAGGACCCGACCCATTTCTGTATTTAGATTTCTTAAAGAGGTCACTGGAGGTGTTGGTCAGGCTTTAAGTCACCAAAGGTGGCTTGTAAAAGGGCATAACCCAATCTGTGTTTGTATTTAGACATTTAAGAATGCCGATAGAGAACAAAACGCGATCTTGTTTTATCAGAGATATTTTGTGGGAAGACACCGTCTAACCCATGTTTGTATTTAATTTCCTGGGCCATCCTAGGTGATTTATAAAAGGGCACAGCCCGATCCATGTTGGTATTTAAGTAGCTTAAGAAGGTTAATAAAGAGCAAAGCCAGACCTTGGCCCCTTAAAGGTGGCCTGTTAGAGGACATAAGCTGACTTTCTGTGTTTGTATTCAGATCTCTTAAGAAGGTTAATGAAGGATATAGACAGACTTTGTACCACCAAAGAAGGCCTGTAGGAAAGCATAACGCGATCCGCATTGGTATTTAAATGACTTAAGAGGGTGAATGGAAGGCCAAGATAGACTAGCCCATTAAAGGTAACATGTGAGAAGATATGGCCGGACTTTGTATGTTAATGTTAAGGTTCCTTAAGAAGGTCATTAAAGAGCGAAGACAGACTTCGGGCAGGAAAAGGTAGGCCTTTTGTAGAAGAGCATATCCCGACCTGTGTTTGTATTTAGTTTTCTTTAGAAGGTTAATAAAGAAAGAGGCCAGACTATGAGCCACCAGAAATGGCCTGTAAGGGAACATAACCTGACCCGTGTTTGTCTTTAGGTTTTGAAAGAAGATTAATGGAAGACCAAAACAAACTTTGAGCTACCGGAAATAGGCTCCGAAAAGACACGATTCGATTCGTGTTAGTATTTAACTCTTTTGAGAAGGTTAATCGAAGGCGAGACCAAACTTTGGTTTACTAGACGTTGCCTGTGTTGGTATTTAGATATTTTAAAGGTATCAAGGTGATGCAAACTTTCTACTTTCTTATATGTTAACGATTTTGGTCCAGGGAAGGAATGTTCTAGAATACAAATAAGAACCACTCGATTTCTTTAAATAATAATAGAAAAGGTAACACTCCAAATCCCAGATGTAATGTAATTACAGGACAGCCAGAGTCCCAATAGTCGATGCAAATGAAGGTTCTCATTCTACCAGCCAGTATAACAAAACATTTTAATTGGAAGGCTGTTGTTTAATTGACAAAGAGATTGGTTTGACTTTGTAGATTCGGTACCTTTCCCAAAATCCAAATGCTAATGGGGGAAGAAACCCAATTTGTGCCACGGGAGATATCCCAGTTGGTATTTACTTAACTTTCTTTAAGAGATTAGTAAAAGACAATGCCAAACTTTGGGCCACAAAAGGTGATCTGTAGCAAGGCAGAGTCCTATGTGTGTTTGTATTTAGATCTCTTAAAGAAGGTTAAATTAAACTTTGGGCCACCATTACTCGACTAGTATTCATATTTAACTTTTTTGAGAAGATTAATGGAGAGCGAAATTAAGCTTTTCGTCAACAAACATTGTCTATAAGAGAGCATAGCCCCATCTGTGTTGGTATTTAGATCTCTTAGAAAAATCAATGAGGAGTGAAGCCCAACCTTGCGCCCTTGAAGGTATCTTGTGGAAGGATATCATCCGACTGGGCCAGCAGAAGTAACTTGTGGAAGGACATGGCCCGACTCACGTTGGTATTTATAGGTCACTTAAGAAGGTTAATGAAGGATCTTGACCCATTAGAGGTGACCTTTGAGAAAACATGGCCCAACCAGTGTTTGAAATTAGTTCTCTTAAGAAGATTAACAGAAAGTGAAGCAAAGGCTTTGTTTCACCAAAGTTAGTTTGTAGCAATTTACACGTCAGCACCAGGGTGCTGAAATGGCCTAGTCTGTGTAAGGCTGTGCTTTTACATGAACTAATGCATGTGAGCATTCAATATCTTAGGCTCTCCTTGTTTAGAAAAAAAAGTAAGAAAAACAAATCTAATTGTGCCACATACAACTTCGTCGAAAAAGAATCTGAGAGCTTATAGAGGACAAACGATGGACAAAAAAATTGATAACTTAATCGCAATAAATTTTTGTAGCGTAGCAGGGATTCTCTGCTATTTCAAACCTTCTGTTATTGAGTTTCTTGTATGTTCACAAGCCTGGCAAATGCAAACACTGAGGTATCGGTGCCTTGTCAGCATTATTGGAGTATACTTTCTTAGAATATTCTACTTATTAGGAATCTAATTTTCTTTCCACCTAATGCTTTCGTTTATTAGCTATGAAATTTCTGAAGATGCCAGTCTGTGAGAAATCTCCCAACGTACTATAGTGTAAGGCCAAATAGCAATTCCCGATCCGGGGAAGGAATTGTTTAGCGCAATGTCCCGGGATCCAAAAAATTACTTGGTTTCTCTGACTCAAGACGACCAAGGAAAAGTGACACTCCAAATCTCACAAACACAAATGTGGTTGGTTGCTCCGTTTTTAGGCAGAGAAGTAAAATAACATTTATTGACTATTAATTTGAATATAAAGATAATTTGCAATATTTGGATTTTTGGATATTCTCAACATTTTGACTTCCAGAGAAACACAATTTACAGAAGAGATCTTCAAAAGAACGGTCATGATTAATGTCAATTCTCGTCTACTTAATTTGGATTACGATTAGTCGCTCGTCGATGGGCTAAGGTTGAAGCTAAACCGTGTGAGACAAGACAAGACAATGTGTAGAAAATTGTTATGTGTAATATCAACTAAACGATCATTACTCGTGGTACGAAATTTTAAAATGGCCAATAAAAACTGTTTTAAAGGTTTATTGATTTTATAAAATAAATCTTTTAAATGTGTATCAGCCGCTAGCTCAGCTGGTTAAGCAGAAGACTACAAACCAAGAGAAAGACTACAAACCCAGAAATATCGAGTTTGAAATTTGGTGGATCATCTATAGAAAAAGAGATGTTTGCTAAAACAATGTTCCATCTAACTTTCTTTACTATTGCAGTTACCATCTTAATCTAATTAAAATTACTAATCTTCTACAGCATTTTTCTACGAATAGTATATATAATTTATAATAAAGACCAAACTGAATAAAAATCAAGCTGCAATAAAAAAAGTAATTAGAAATACAATAATAAATAAAATACAAGAAATATTAACTTTCACTTTAATTGGAAATTTTAGTATCGTTTAAACCAAAGATTTTTTTGGAAGCAGCTGCATGCACATTTATTTTACATTAAAGCCGAGTTCATCTGTAATATTTTACAACACATCGTCAGTATTCCTTCAGAATAGCTACGTATTTCTGGCACGTACTTGGTGCAATCATGCAGTTTTCACTCTTGATTTGCGTTTGAAGTTCAAGTAATATGTACTTTTCATATTTCTCTGTCATCTGTAATTTGCATCTGCACGTAGCGTATGTTATATTTACTGATTTTGCATTTTCTCATTGATAAGGAAAATGTTCATTTACTTTTTCATAGAATTTATTCTGCTCATTCAAGACACTAAAACTAGAAATTTTTATTTTCTTTTTATCTAAACCAGTAATCTAAAGACTGCGGCAAATTATCAAAAGTGCATGCAAGTCAATCAAGAATTTATTTAGAAAAGAGTATTTTACAAGATTTCATCAAGTTTCTATTTCAAACATTAAAAACGACAAGAAATATTTTTTTGTGTAACTTAATAATCTTAGAAGCCACCAAGACAATTTTCTTAAATTGTTTTAATTTTATCTTGTACTATAAATAATAACATTGATAATATTCTTCGTTAGAGATTTTTAAAGTGCGTCGCGTCGTGTCGTTTGGATCTTTTTAAAAACTTTTCGGAGAACTTTGTAACGCAACAGCAAAAGCTTTAATTTTTATGAGAGTGTAAGTCTTTCAGAAGTGAGAAGAAACTTTACGAAATACTAACTCCTCGAAGAGTGAACAGTTGGGTCTTTTGGTTGGATTCGTCGCGTAATTGTAACTTTGTTACTCTTCATTCACTCAGCGTTAGTTAAGTTTGGGGAAATTTATTAACGCCTCGATATACAAGATAAATGTGTTTGCTGTTTCGTGTAAAATATCGAGATGTTTGCTTGATTAGTTTTTCCGTTTCTTTTCATTTTCCTTTAGTCAGCTCTTTTTTTCCTCTTCCCACTTAAATACTAATCGTTCACGATTTATGCGTTTAGTTTCCAGACTGAAAATAATAATGATGAAAAAAAACCCTTTTGTAAAAACATATTAGCGAGAGTTACACAAGAGGTACTCACAACCTCCACATTCTAGTAAAGATATATTAGCAAACTTGTGTCCCAAGTCAACTTAGCAAAATTCGTTTGCATAAATTAACAATTCCGTGTAATTGGCGGCCTCTTGCAGCTCGGGTGCAGTATTGAGATACCGGCGCTCAACTTTACCAGCAGCCAAGCGAGTCATCATGCCTAATTACTCTTACAAATCCTCTGCAAAACTTTTAATATCTTACTCCTTTATACTTAACAACATTCGCTTCAGGTTTCTACATTTTTATTTTATTCGTCTTGTTTAATTCGCTGAAGATGTTAATACGCATACTTTTTCGCTTGTTTGTTTTTTTAATGTGCTTTAATTTGTTTACAGTTCCCTAAGGTTTTTCAGTTTTATGATTGAAGTTTTCTTTTATAGACTTTTTGTTTTTGTTTATTGTAATAAAAGCTTTTAATTTAGTTTTATTGTTTCTTCTTATGATTAAAACAAGTAACAGATAGCTTATTTTCGTATAAAGCATGTCCATTAAATAAATGCACAGAAATTTATGAGATTATAGTTCATAGTACTGTATAGTGGTGTGGTTTTATAATAGCAAGTGCTAGATCAGTTTTCAAGTTTCAATAATAACAATAACTTCATTCCCCACAGGTATAAGTCTTTTGCATAAATCATACTGCATTTCGTTATTTTAATGAATGAATTAATCAAGATTTTATTCAGAATTAATCGAGCTAGACGCATTTCATAAGAGACTATAACTAATTAATACGGAATTAGAAATTGTATATTTATATACAAATAAAAAATAAATTAAAAAATATAACGGTAATCTAAAGTAAAGTAAATTTCTAACAACAAATATAACATAACATAAACAACGAGTTTTAAAACTAGATGATTAACCTTATTAAAAAAGAAAATAAGTTTTACAGAAAAATTACTAAGAATGTTGTGCAATAAAGTGGGAATTCGTGCCACATTATTAGAAAAAATAGAAAAATTGGTTAAAATCACTGGGCGCCAGTGACGATAGTCTCTAGATAGAAAAACCTCGTCATAAGCCCACTATATGAATGTCCTAGCGATTTTTTAACTTAATAAGCCTCACGTTGACAAGAGTAAGCTTATGTAGTACCCTCGGTATATCAAAGCTTACTTTACATTTATTAACTCAGTAACACACAAACACCGACCAAAAACCAGCGGTCTTAAAAGTTGTCTAACTCCTAACGGTTTACAGCTGTTCACCACATGGAATTACTCCAAGCAAAATATACACACAACAATATATGGTTTAGCAAATATATATATTGGTAACACAACTAAATAAAATGTGGTGTAGAAATCTTATTTGCATTCGTTATACGAACAGAACACCTAAATTCTTCTCCACTTACAAACTAACAACCAAGACCACCTCCGATGCGATCCAGAACGACCCCCGAATAAAATCTCCTATATTCTACTATCGAGGCTCTCTTGCCTCAACCCTTGTTTTCTTCGGGCCCCGACGCTATTAGGCAGCGAGAGCTAGGCGACCCTCTCCTTTTCTTCTTCCACTCTAAATAAAAAACAAACGGTGAAATCTAAAACTCGAGGGTTATGTAGCCAATAACCTGATAGACCGTAATCACACCCCTCACTTCAACAACCCCTGTCTGCAGCGGCGTCACAGGGGTACGTCCAGAGGGAACTGGTGACCGGAGGCTTGCCTTAAGTGGCTGGCCCGCGAGGAGGAAACCTCTATAAAATACCGACAGCAAAGTCGTAAAAACCTCCGGAGATACAGGGCACGCCTTGGAGTATAAGAGTCTTCCCCTACGGAAAGGGCGCCACTCGGGGAATGACCAGAAATCACATCCCAACGCGTGGAAATAATGGATGAAGTCTTTTATAATTTTGAAAAAAGTAAAAGCGAGGAGATGATAAACGAAAAGCAAAAATTAACGATAACAATGTAATCACCGTGGGAGACCCCTTTCTAAAGAGGTCCAGGCTGGCAAAAACACCCTCAATGTCAAGGTCAAACTCGGTAGCTGAGATTAGCTTAGAAAAAAAAACGCCAAAGACACCGAAGAGAGTGCAACAAGAAGAAAAGAGGAGAAGACAGGAAACGTCTATAGAAGAAAAAACAAGTAATGCACAAATGGAAGAGACATACACCAAATACGCAATACTAATCAGAAAATCAGACCAAAAAATTGCGCTCCTTGACCAACTTGCCAGGAAGAATACAAACATAGAAAAGGAAATAAAGGAAAACACACTTACAGTTAGAAACCTGATGAACCAGATAACAAGCCTGGACTTGAGAGAGATAATAGAGAAGAAAGTAGCAGAAAAGGTAATAAAAGAAGAAATAACAGGACAAAGAAAGATAATAAAAGCAGAAAAACAGTCCAAGCCGGAGTAAATGAAGAAAGAGAGGAGGAAAGGGAAGACACGGAAAGAGATGTCACGGAGCGAGACAGCAAAAAACAACAAAAAAGGGACACAATAAAAACAGTAAACCTGAAATGGCCAGAAGATGCATACAATGTCACGCAGGAAGAGACATGCAACATGATAAAAGCATGTAAAGACAATGACATAGCAATAATAATCGATTCGCGAATTGATGAAGGCAATCCGCTAACAAAAAGCTTATAGAAACACATCTCCAACTTGGAAATTTTATTAAGGAAAAAATGACAACAGGGGGAAGACAATGGCAATAGGATGAAAATACAGAAAATACCACAAGATGAATATATCTAGCTGCCATGAAGGCAAAGAATACGGAGGACGAAAATCTAGAGAACTTAATCCGGATACTAAAAAGGATCAAAAGAAAGGAAAGGAAAGATTACCATAACGAGCACAATCGAGCTAAACGACCCATACCTTAGGAAAGTAGTCAAAGTAATACTTAGGAAAGAAAACCTGGATATCATGGTAAGAATGAAAAACAAAAAAAAACCAGCAAACTGCAGAACAGCGCAATAAACCATGAAAGGCAGCAAGCCAGTAAATGGCAAGTTCAAAGAAAATCCATAAAAGCCAAGAGAGAAACAATAATAATAAAGGCAAAAGAAAAAGAAGAGTCCTATGCGGACATACTAAGACATAGATAAAGTGAGAGTCAGGATCAATAGTGTGCAGAAAACAAAAGAAGGGCACATAAAAATTAACATAAACACAGGTAGAAAAGAAAACGGGGTGGACCTCAAAAAAGAAGTCCAAGAGAAATTATAGAACAAGATAGAAGTGGAGCTAGTTAAAAAAAAGAAGAAATATAGTCATGATGAACATGGACAAGATCACAACTAAAGAAGAACTCCGTGAGGCACTAAAGAAGAGTTTGGCAGACCCAACAATGGAGGAAGGAGACATAACCATAAAAATGTCCGAAAGAATTAGTAAAATAGGAAAGAGATATGCAAACATTCAATTCCCGCTAGAATATGCAAATAAACTTTTGGCAGCAAGAAGACTAACAGTGAAATTGTACAAATGCAGAATAGTGGAGCAAATAACAACAATAAAGTGCTACAGATGCCAATTATATGGGCATTATGCTAGGCTATGCAAAACCCAAGAAAATGTGGAAGTCGATGGCAAGTGCATGAATTGTTGGAAAATCGGGCACAAGGCTAACCAGAGCCCAAAACAGGCGCATTGTTTGGCATGTAAAGTGACGGGGCACTCAACAAATGACATGATGTGCCCAATATACAAGAAATTTCTGAACGAATTAAGGAGGAGTAGGGAGATAGCCGAGCATCGGAACTCATAGAAGTTAAACATGAAAATATGAAAATATATGTAACACAAATAAACTTAGACAGAAGGCAGACGGCCCACCATTTATTACAAGCAAAAATAGTTAAGTCGCAAAGCGATATAATTATGGCCCAAGAGCCGAATTTCAAATTAGCACAAACTGCGAGCTGGCAGCTCGACACAAATGCTGATGCAGCAATTGTAATTCCAAAAAATATCGCAATCAACGCGACAATAATTAGTGAGGGATATGTAGGGGTAAAAACAAAATAAGGAACGTTTGTTAGCTGTTACATATTTTCAAACTTTATTGATTTTCTAGACAGGTTGGCAAACAGCATCAGGGCAATTATAGGCCCGTTACTGGTCGCCGAATGCACACTCTCCTGAGTGGCTGGAAACAAAAGAAGAAGACAGGGGTCGCATACTAACAAAATGGGCAGCGCAATACGGGCTGAATGTTTGTAATGAAGGTAGCTTTTCTACTTTCAAAGTCGGCACAAAAAAGTTGATAGTGGACATCACTTTTGCAAACGCGAAAATGTTGCCTAAGATCAATACATAAAGTGTGAGTGAAGAAGAGTCCATGTGTGGACATAAATACATAAACATCAGTATAAAGGGCAACCAAACAAAAACATGACTATAAACAAAAAACACGTGGATGGTTATACAAAGAACAGGTCAAATCAAAAATTAACACCGCAATTCAAAATGAAATAGAAACAAAAAAAGCCGTCTAATTACACAGAACTAATAAGACTTGTAAAAAAAAGTATGGGAAGAAAACCTGCGAAAACCTAAACAGCTGTCAAAAAAAAGCAATCTACTGGTGGAACGATAGTATCGCGAAAGCCAGAAAAACATGTATAAGTAAGAGACGAGTATTAACAAGAAGCAGGAAGAAACTAATAAGAAACAGGTATGGAAAAGAGCAATGTGCCGTAAACGAGGAAGAAATGGAAAAGCAGTATCGCAAAGCAAAAAAAAAGTTGAGAGCTGAAATCGAAAAAGCAAAAGAACAACATTGGAAGAAACAATGCTGCGAGATAGATAACGACACATGGGGATTAGTATACAAAATAGTAACTAATCACCTAAAATCCAAACGAAAAACAAGACTACCCCTGGAAAAAATGAAAGAGGTATGCAAGTTATTCCCAATCCATCCCGACATAATATGGGAGACGAGAAAGAGTAGCGAGATGCGACAGATAACAGTAGAAGAAGTGATGAAAGAGAGCAATAAAATGCGGAGCAAGAAAGCCCTAGGCCCGGATTCCATACCAGCAGAAGTGATAAAACTAATGACAAAAAACATCCCGGAAACATTAAGGAAGATAGTAAGCAACCTGACCAGAAGAAGAATCTTTCCACTGGAATGGAAAACAGCAAAACTTATATGACTTCCAAAACCGAAAAAAATATAAATGATACTACAAAATATAGACCCCTTTGCCTCCTAGATACACTAGGAAAGTTATTCGAGCACATATTGGAAGATAGACTGGAGAATGAGATAGAAGAAAAACAAGGACTATCCGACAACCAATATGATTTGCCAAAGGCAGATCCACAGTGGACGCCAAACGCGAAGTGGCGAAAACAGCAAAGATAGCAAGAAGCGGCACCAAACATACCAGCGCATTAATCACTGTAGATGTAAAAAATGCGTTTAATTCCGCCAGCTGGAAATTAATAGTAGAAGAGCTGGAAAGGCAAGGTATTTTTCAATACCTGATAAATATGTTAAAAAGCTACTTAGAGAACAGACACATAATAATCGAAGACTGTGAAGGACAAACAGAAAAGAACAGAATAAATAGCAAAATTCCACAAGAGTTCGTACTCGGTCTCTTGCTTTGGAACATCCTATATGACGGGGTCCTGAAAATCATAGTCCTTAAAGGAGTATCGCTATATGCCTTCGCGGACGACCTAGTCGTAGTGGTAAAAAAAAGAAGAGCAAGCACTGGAATACAAAATCCTTTCTTTGTCCCATCTGGGTGAAAAAAACGGCGACCAAAAAAATTAAACAAAGTAGAACAACCCGAATGCAACAAAGACGCTGTTTTAGGGCAGCACCGTCAGCCAAACAACATCCATCTAGAACAGGATGTGTCTCCCTTACAGGAAAGTAAACAATCTATCTGGGTCTGACAAGTTAAAAGCACTTTATAAAAAAAAATTAAATACAATAAAACATTTATCATTTAAAAATAAACATTAAAAAATAAGATGAATTTGCAAAAGTAAAATCATTATCTCGTTTAGACGACTTGACACTTAACAAAATTTATAATGTCCGTGTACGTGAAAATATAAAGATAAAATGTATTTTCAAAAACATTTCTCTTTCTCTAAAATTTTATTTTTAAATTAAAATACGATATTAAGAAATTATTTCATCTGGACTACAAATGTATTTTAATAAAGACCGAGCAGATATACAAGATATGTTCAAAGAAATATTAGGAGAAGACTTAAATTCGCAAAATAACACAACAGATTTGCACAAGAAAATCAAACGTGATACGATCCAAGAGATCCGAGTCTTGAACGCTACGATTTTGGAAACGCCGAGATGTCGGTTCAATCTTATATTAGATTTGTAAAGTTTACATAACCGAGAGAGAGAGAGAGAATATTTAGATTTAATAATGACAGTAGTATTTCCTTGTGGCCTATACAACAGCTAGATTATTGCCACAGAGACCCTCATGTAGTTGGAATTTAATTTACAAAATCACCTTTTACTGGTCGCCATCTGGTTGGTAAAGGACTAAGCTTTTCAAAGTTCTTCCAAATTGATTTCTTCTTGACTAGCAGATTCGTTAGCGAAACGGCAATTTGTGTGAGCGGAATTCCGTTTTGTTTCTGAGCGGCGTTACTTCTTTGATTACTGATTACAGTAGAAGCTACGTATCTGAAGTTTCTCAAATACTTAGGTGTTGCAGACGCCTTTGGCAATTCTTCGAGTAGATGAAAACACTGTCCATGTAGACGAAAGCAAACTCATGTAGGTAGCCCAAAAGGACTTTCTGGATACATTAGAATGTAGCGGGCGTTCTCTTACAGTAACAAGACATCCTTGAATTTGTAGAGCGCATGGTTTGGAATCGTGATAGCAGTATACACCTCGTAATACTAGTGTGTGCGTCAGATCTCGAAGAGTTTCTTGGATTATGAAAAGCGGCATTGCTCCATCACTAGTCTGCTTGTGGAGGCGGTGAAAATCTACGCAGAACCTGCGATGATTAGTAAGCATATTTAGAGGCGGAAGACTCAATGATGCCATCTGCCGCAATCTGCTTCATATCCTTGTTTCTTGTCCTTTTTATCTCTTCCAAACACCGATATGGGCGCTGACGGAATGGAGTTTCCTTTGAAAGTATGATTTTGAATTTTGTGATCTGTGTTCTAGATTACCTTGTTTTTTCATTGAAAATGTCCTCAAAATCCACGAGCGCTTGATGGTGTTTCGGCTGGACATAGTCTGAAAACTCGTGCTGGGCTTTGACGGGTGACTGTGGACGTGTATTCAGGATCTGTCTTGTAGTGGACGGTTGTTGCTTCATTGCTGCTGTCGAGAAACTTGTACTAGAAGAAAGCAGGCTATGAGAATTTATTATTGGGCGTGTTGAAATGGACCGACCGGGAGCGGCAAATGTTGGCGATGACTTGTGGTTTAGGATCTGTAGATCGGAGTGAATACGCCCTCGAGAGTTACATCTAAGGCAGTTGAGATTTACTCTGAATAGCTCTGGTGTTGACTTCTGATAGCTGGATCTGTGTTGTTTGGTGCATTCGGGTTTCTGTTCATCGTTTACTTCGCTGTTTCCCTGGTTGTTGGTTTCTAGTCGGCGTAACTTAGAGCGGCCCCAATGATAGTGACGTTGGGAACAGTGCCTGCATTGGGGTAATTTTTTCTACTCTCAGTCTTCAAAGCTCCTACGACTAACTCGACAACAAAGACAGGCCGGACAAACACGCTGTAAGCAGCTATTCAGCCTTTTATTAAGATTTTGGAGAGCGTCATGAATCTCAATTCTTGAACGGCTGGTGCAACATATTTTGCTAATAACTGTTTGCTCTGGATGAACCGGTTTGTTTTGACCTTGTTTTCTTCCCTAGAGTTGAACTTCCTTTGCTTAAATATTGTAGCGTAAAGTGGATGTGCTTCCAAGCTTTTTTGCTGTTTTACTTGCTGCTTTCATTGTTCTGCAGTGTTGGCGTCTATCCTGAATGACAGCTGTTTGACTGAAAGCTTTTGAGTTGTTGGTGTTAGCGGTTCGGTGCGATGTTAGAAGCCTGCCCAGGTGAGGGTCTCTATCATACATGTTGCCCTACGTTAGTCGCCGATTGTTAGGGTGTTTGTGGTCCGTGATCTTCTTGGATGCTGATGTTCCCAAAGACGAAAGACAGAAGCTCTGTGTTGTATGCTTAATGCGTAAGAATTTTTTTACTACGAGGTTACGCAGATTATATGTGAAAAAGAAGACATGATACGAGATGAATTGGTTAAAATTTAGAAGAGAAAAAAGTTGACTGGTGAAATTGACTTCTTGATGAAGAGGTAGTTCTATACGCATATCAATGTAAACAGTAGCTGATTCCCAAAATGATAAATTTGTTTTCTACTTAATTTAGTTATAATGTGATAACTAAGCTGTAAACGCTATCTAATTGCTAATAAAATACTTTGAACTATCACTAGAGTTTTAGTTTATAATCAAGCTAATAAATCACACATTAACAGTATCCAATAGTGTGCTGACCATAAAACCTACAAACGTTTCTTTTTTGCCCTTTTCTTCAAGAACCAAATAATTAGTTGGTGACGTTAATTTTTGTATCAGTATATACATAATATTTATCTTAAGAAATGTATATAATTCTCCCAGGCAGGCAAGATAAAAGAAGAGCTATTAAGGGAATAACAAGGTAATAATCGTTTGGAACAGTCGAAAACAAAAGTGTGATTATCCGCTTTGAAACTGCTAACTAAGGTAACTCCAATCGAACGGGAGATTTATGCGAGCTCGATTTCTCGAGATAATTCTCCTATTGTGTTTCCAAGATTTGTAATTAAATACAAAGTTTGGAGTACTTCATTGTTATTACTAGGAACTGGAAGTCTTAGGGTGAAAGCGACTTATAATCGAATTGTAATTATTGAGTTTTGCACAGCTTTATGTTGTTGGTATGTAAGTAAATATATTATTGCAGGATTTTATGCGTATAAAGAAAATATAGGAACAAACACTATTTATGGAATCGTTCAGATCTTGTCCTACGGAAATATTTCATATTGCTGAGATATGTGGAATCAAGCAGAAATGTCCTGAAGATAGGTATTTCATTTTTCAGATGTCCCTTCGAGGAGTCATGTCGCTAGGTTACGGAACATACTATTATGCTTTAAAAGCAATATAAACTCTTGACAATCCTTTGACCATTTCACTTTTATATATTGAATACAATTTCTTGTAAGAGTAAAATATTTCAAATAATATCATTGTTGATAAAGGGAAAAACATAAAACGATTTTTGTAGACTTTTAAAGTCGGCGCGAAGCATTATTTTAAAATTAAATTAAAAATAAAAGTAAATAAAAAGTAATACAAAAGAAGTTGATTAAAAAACTTGAAAGAATTTAAAAGGAATCGTTTCTTTTAGCTTTAACATTAAAAAGCAATTATAAAATTGAAACTAAATTAAAACTGAGAACACAATATGCGTTTGCGTGGGTAACTATGAAGCTTGTGGGGAATTTGTGAGTAAAAGAAACGCCTTGAGGGAGTAAACTGCAATTAAGTCTAGGGAATTATTCCATTAGAATGTGTGCATCTTTTGAAAGAAAAACTAGGATGCATTTAAAAGGAAGAAGGCGGCATGTTTTAATAAATTAACAGAATTCCCTAAAGGTTCGTTACAAAGTGCGACTGATAATATATTTCTACAAAAAAGATTAAAAAAATATGAGAACAGCTGTATGTTTATCACTGTTTTTATAATTATTATCCATGCAACCTAATAAGCACACAGAACCGATCGAGATTTATACTTCAAGAAGTGTAGCAAAATCTTAAAACTACTGAGACTAACGCCATCTGTGATAGATTCACTAGTGCACTTAAGTAAGAGCTTAAGCAGGTTATTTTGACCTTAATTCCTAATTACCTCAACTTTGATTGTACTGGTCTTACAATTGGAAGCGATTTCACAGTTGATTAATGGCTGAAGAATTAACTCACCCTGAAGCATTTGGGATTTTTACTAAGATGATTGATACGTGTAACTGATTTTATCAAATGATTTACAGTAGTCACCTGCGTTGAAGCTAAAACGCGTATCAAAATCAAGCAGATTTTCCATTTAAAGCAATTTACGTCTGCAGCACTTAGTAAGATCTCATCGTTAAGCCTTGAATTTTAGTCGGATTGCATACTATAATATCATATATCAACAGAGTTTAAAAAGTTTCAATTTGTTAATTCAATCAGAATGTGTTTACTTCTTATCAAACGTCAATTAACGTTTTTGTCGTTTTTTATGAAGCGCCAAGCAGTCAAATAACTTCTGATAGGAGAAGTTTCTATTACATAAATTTTGGAAAGTCATTCCAATTATCTCATTTTGTTGCAATTAAATCCAATCTTCGGAGCTGGCAAGTAAATTTGCACAATTGCAAACTAGATTGAAATTGATTTTTTAGATCTTCTGATTTTTTGAGCCTTTAATTCTTAATGGCTTTTGGGTTGCTAATTTCTAGCAAGCTTTCCATGGCATATTTGAAACGTGATTTACAAAATTTAAGTTAAGTCTCTTTCACTGCCTTTCTTTATTAGTTTCTGTATATAAATGTAAGTTCTTTACAAAAATAAATTTACAATATCAATGAACCAGCACACGTTCCATGATTAAATTGCCTTATAAGTAATATCAAATTAGCCACTTGACCAAAATAAACTTTAAAAAGTGTAATTTCAAGCAATGATCTTTTCGGTGTAGGTTTTCTAATTCTAAAAATCTGTTTCACATTATAAAGAATAAATTGTTGGTGAGATCTAGAGATGTATCTTCTTTGAGGGTCTTTTTGCTAGATCCTGTCTGCGTTCATCTTTAATTTCTAACTGAATCTGAATTCTATTTCCTCTTTAATCGATTGGTGGACTGGTTGTATAACCGAGACATGTTTTCGATGTTGTTGGATGTTATCTGATTAGATGGTAGTATAGCAGCAGGTAGTAAGAATAGAATTGAATACTTGAGTCCAAATACAAAATTCGGTTGGATTCTGTCAGGATGAAGAGAGCCAATTGAAAAATCTGATCAATGCGCCTATCAAGACAATCAGTGGCAGTAGATTCAGCGATAGGGTACAATCAATCCGCCTTCAACTTCAAGAACACAACATTCACCAACTACGAAGTCTTATCAAGTGGAAGAAGAACTCAAGAAAGAAGTATCTCCAGACCAATGTAATAAATTACAAAAAATAAAATGATAGACCTGTGCAAGATGGCTTAGCCGGAAATGCGTCACCAACCTAGATAACGGTATCGGTTCAAGACACCGACCGAAGATTTCGTCCATTTGGGGTTGAGAGCAGAGAGCGAGAGGGTGTGCCCACTTGGTGAACGAGCATCCCCACGCTAATCCTTAAAAAAGTAAGTTGGTCTTGTCGCCTGGAAGAAGAAGCAGCTAAGTACAACTTGCTAGGAGTAATAATAAAAGTGGCCACGACCTGAGCCGTTACCAAAGAGTCTGGAAAAATACGCCGCCACGAGGCTTCCAACCGGCCAACGAGTGTAAGAGACCACGTGGTGCCGTGTGTAGTGCGTTGAACCTGCAGATAAGTAATCTTTTGACGAATTTGTGTTTGTTGTAATTTTTCTATCTTGTAATTTTTGTAGTTTGTAATTTGTAATTAAGGGGGGTTAATCTAGAATTAAGGAAAATTATTGTAAGTGCCCTGGCCAGCCCTGAGATAAGAGAACAGACGATTGATATACCTTATGAACGCTGGGCAGCAGCAACTGAATTTCTTTTATTTAATTGTGTGTAATAAACTTTTTGTTCAAATCACGTGGTTACTAAATGAATTTTATTTAGTAAATTAGAGCTACCCGTAACACAGTCGAACAAAAAGTCTTCTATATTTTTAAAGTGATCAGATCACGTCAAGTTAAAACATCTACAGCTCCGCTGCAGCAAACAATACAAACGTCAAACAGTAGCTAGCTTGACAGAAAAGTCAGTAATGACATTCCTACAAGCGAGGAAGTTTGTGCAGCCACAGCAGAGGGCGGAAGGTACTAGTGCAGACATCTACCATTATACAAAAACCACCACCATCATCAACGGAGAAGACCGCATGATGAAAGAAGAACGGATGACACCTCCATCTGTGGGAGAAACACAATGCAACAATTTTGTGCATTGTAAAGTATCCTCCCGTGATGTGTCAAAAGTAATTTATAAGAAACAATCAGTCATTCAAAGATGCGAGCCGGGCATTCCCAACCTTGCATCTTATCTTCCCAATTTCAATCAACGAGTTAAATCTAATTCGTAATTCATTATTTACTCATGTTAAGTGCTTTGGAAACGGAAAACGAATCCCAATGTGTTGTGGTTGTTAATGAAGATATCGACCTCTTGGTGGTAATGGCAACATCCACTACTTCCAAAAACAGCTTCTTCTTGAAACCTGGGAAAAAGGCAGAAGATACTTTGTATTGTCCAACAACTCCGAACATTGCTACACACATTCTGTTTCTTCATGCGTTCAGTGGTTGCAAAATCATATCCGCTCTTTTCAGACAGGCGAAGAAGTAATTTATCAAAACTGCAACAAGTTGTGAACATTTGCCGTGATAGAAATGCACGCCCGGATGACATAGTTCAGCAGGACAGATATTTTTGATAGCCTTGTATGGAAGAAAGGGAAGTGCAGAAACATTGGATTGTTTGAAATTTCACCTCTTTCAAAAATCACTAATAAAAAATAATTTCAATTTAGGCTCTCTGACTTCCACTACAATAGTTGCACGTGATCATTCTCTCTGTGAATGTTCAACTAAAGAGATTAAGGCAATTTCCAGCTCTCTCTTAGGCTAAAAGCACAAAACGTAAAAGTAAGAGTTCGTAGGAAGGAGATATCAAGAATTTTAACAGAAACTCCAGAAAAGGATGCAATGGGCAAAGAATAGAAAGAGAAAAGAAGAAAAATAGCAGCCATAAATATAAAGAAAAATCTTAACAAAGCAGGCAAACAGAAAAAGATGCGGGATGAAACATCAGATGAAGATGAGGTAGATGAAAAAGAATTATGTCAAGAATCTGGAGAAAATGAGAACTTTGACGTAATAGATGAGAACGGTGAAATTAAACTGGGAGACTACAAAAAAGAACAAAAGCATTTCGTGGGGCGAGTTCAGAAGATATTAACTGCAGTTTCACAGTTTCTTGTTTTGTAGCCATTTGTTCCTTCACATTTTTATTTTTCAGCTTTGATACCATTTCTTGTACTTTACCCGAGTCATTTCGTTTTCTAATAGTTTTCAGATCTTTTTGAGAATATTTTAAATTTACAGTCTGTATCTTTGTGATGAATTCATTTTTATATATAACAAACACAAACTAATAAAGCTCAATTCAGCCCTTTAGATAACTGTCTATTACCTTCAGAGTTATTGGATTTGACTTTTCTCCTTTGATTTTCGTAATACCATTATATTAATGTGCATGCACTGTAGAATGCAAAAGCTTAATCAAATCAGTTTCAATCGTTTTTCCTTCTTGATTATATGAAATACCCAGTATGTAAAAGTCGAACAAACATACCGACTCAGTAAGGAAGGATGTCTGCAAATTTCTAACGAAATTACTTTTTCTTCTAATAATACACCTCGAAGGCTGTGAAGGTTCAGTGATTAATGAGAATTTTTGTTTTATTGAATTCTCTACGGTTTTATTAAGCTGTCAATTACTATCAAGGTCGTTTCAATTCTACGTTAATTTGTAATGTTACTAAATAATAGTATTTTTTTAATGCACCGACGTAAAAACAAATATAGAGAATTACGTAAATTGTGAAATTGAATAAAAACAGGTAAAAGTTGGAATTTACAGAAAGGTGAATGCATGCATCTCTTCCCAGTTAAATTAATACTTTTACGAGATTTCATTTAAGTCTCTCCAACTGCTACTAAATATTTTGTTTTGTTTAATCTTATAATACTAAATACAAAAAGTAGTTACTAAAATTCCATTTTGAATATTTACCATTTAGATTTTATAATTCCGGAATAAACGTATGAATTGTTCACAAATTAACGACCTTCTTTTTCCTCATATAATACCAATCAACCAATACTATCCGTCTTAAAGCATAAAATTCAAAGGCAGGATACTAAAATTTTGGCCGCAAGGCCGTTTCTTCAAAGAATCGGTTTCATATAAAAACCAATTAGAACCTGGATATTTTCAGTTTAGTGTGTTAAGCCGTTTGATAAACGCGCCTCGGTTATCTGTTGTTAAACATAAAGTGCATTACTATAAACATAATGTTAACAAGACTGATATTAATACAAATCCTATTTATACATTATATTAGTTGTTATCCGTCGGTTGTGATAAAAACTGGAGCTAAAAGCGGAGAAGCTGAACAACAACAACACGACGCGGGCAATCACAACGTTAAGTTTCAAGTAGGAACTTCTGGGTTTAATTCTGCAAGTGGTTATAATAAAGGGAATGAGAATAATCACGCACAAGCACAGGATGGTGGAAAATATTCCGAGCAAAATGGAAACAAAAAGCAACATGTAGATCAAGCCAACTATGCAGGTCAGAAATTTCAACATCAAGGAGGCGATACCGTCGCAGACGTCGGAAAGAAGGGATGGAATAAAAAAGGACACCATAAATCCGGATTTCATAACACCTACAAAAAAGACGAAAGCGGAAGTAACTCGAGCTATTACGACGATGGCAGCGACGAAGGCGGTCAATTTTATCACAATTCCCAAAAAGGTACATATGGAGATACGAATTCGCACGGCAGTCAAGGATCACATGTAGATGGCAGATTCAATGCTCAAGAAGACGCTAAACACGGAGGTTACGATAAAGGTGGAAGCTATCAGAAGGGTTCTGGCGATAGCAAAATTTATAATCAGGAGAATTATCACGATAACCAGGAGAAAGGAGGCAGGGTTAATGGGGGAAATCAATATGAAACATCGGGGGGATACAATGCAGAAAAATATCACCAGCAATATCCTCCGTATGTAGAAAAGCCTTACTATTACGAACAGCCTTATTATGTTGATAGACAACGTTATAACGATAGACCAGGTTATGTTCGTGATTATTATGACCCTTTACCTTATGATAGTTTGCCAGAAAAGAAAACTATTACGATTTATGAGGATCCACGCATTTATGATCAAGAATATAGTCAGTATCAGAGATATCCGTTATCTAGGAACAGCTACGGGGATTTAGTGCAACTTGATGTTCGTCCACCTCTTCAGACTAATCTTCCTCAGTATCGTTATACCAAACCTGTTTATGAGAATTCATATTATTAAGTGATCATTTGGGAAATTATTCAAACAAGGAATAAAATGTATAAAAGACTAAATATTTATTTATAGAGAGCTGTAAACATCCTGTTAAAGCATTTTGGAAGTTTATTTAAGATTATTTATTATGTATAATTTATAAAATAAAATATTTTGCTTACAATTATAAAGAAATTACCCGCCTTAAAATTAATTTTTAAGAATCTTCTTTTACTCTTTTTTCTGACTTTTTAAAATGTGTTTCCAACGATTTTTCTTTTAGTTTTGCTGTTGATCAAATCTTTTATACTTTTCTTCCCATTATTTTGATATTTGTAATGCTACGCAGTTAACCCAGCACTTAAGAACTAGTAGCTCTTTCTCAATTTAACAGTGCTTCGATTGATGGCTGGTGTGAAAGTTTGAATATTGATTTCGCAAGTGTAAACCTTCTAACTCTAGTACTTTAAGAAAGCGATGGGATCTATCAAGTTGGGAATTTTAAAAAAACTTCAAAGGTTATTGTGATCTCGCCTGATTATGTACGAGGTGAGTAGATAAAGTAATGATAATTTTTTTTTATCAATTAAAATTACAATTCCACATTGTCGCCCTCAAATTGCCTTGGGAAATCACACAGCGATAGAGACGATTTTTCCACTCTTCATAGCAATGATGGAACTCGGATACTGAAATTGCCTTCAGCTGGTCAGTTACGGCAGATTTAATGTCTTCTAGTGTTCCAAAATGACGTCCTTTGAGGTGATTTTTTAATCTTGAGAAAAAAGTCACAAGGCCTAAAATCAAGGGAATAAGGGGCTGAGGAGCCACGGGGATGTCTTTACTTTCGAAAATCTCATTAATTGAAAATGCAGTGTGACAAGGAGCATTCTCGTGATGATCCTTTTTCGAAGTTTTTCAAGAACTTCTCAGTAAAATTGTTGGTTTACTGTTTGGCCTTGAAGCACAAACTCTTTGTGTGGCAACTCCCTGGCTATCTAAAAAGCAAACCAGCATGGTTTTGATCTTCGACTTGCTCATTCTTGCTTTTTTGGCCTTGGTGAGCTTCAAGTGTGCCATTCCTGGCTCTGGCGCTTTGTTTCCGGGTCGTACTAAAAGGCCCAAAACTCGACACCAGTAAGACACGTTCCAGAAAATGATGTTCAAGTCAAGGAAAGTTGTTGTTCTTTTGTTACTGTGGAATGATTTTCGAAACCACTTTCGCGCAGATTTTCCTCATCCCCAATTCATTGGTCAAAACCTCATGAATGGTGGTGTGAGTCAAATTCAACTGTTCCTCGATCATCCTGACTGTCAAGCATCGATCAGAACGCAGAAGATCCCGGATTCTGGCAACATTTTCGTCAGTTCTTGCAGTTGCAGGCTTTCCGCTGCGACGTTCATTTTCATTCTGTTCTCTTCCTTCCTTCTGAAAATGCCTTAAACCACCTGAAAACCTGGGCCCTTGACAAAACATTGTCTCCAAGTTCTGAAGCTTTGCAAAAGTTTCTGTCGCACTGTGACCAAGTCTGCAGCAAAACCTGATAGCACAACGTTGCTCGAGATTGATATCACTCATTTTCAGAACGCAATAGAAAAAAAACGATTTACGAAAAAAAATTCCTACTGACAACCAAATGACTCTACGGAGTTAACTCACCTTCCCTCTAACCGATAGTCCCCAGTGTGGCCACATCGAACGTTAGTCTCGTTAGTTTATTTACACGCTTCGTAAGTAGAATGCAGAACTAACAACTGATGCGTTTCTGAACATTTTCTGCAACAGATACTTATTTGGTCTATTTCTCAATTACAGCCTTTATAATAATAACTGTGCAGTTAATGGCGACTTTAGAATAAATTTAAAAAAATCAAAATAAATATAAAACACAACAGAGACATAAATTATTATACATATAGTAAATAAATTTATCGAGAACCATTATTAAAATAGTTACTAGAATTAGGAAAACGTTCCGGCGTAAAATCTTCATTATTATAGTAGATCACGATATGCTGACAGTTGCTGTTACGGCACGTCGTATATTTTCTGTTGTAACTTGAGGAATGCTGCCTTGTGGTTTGAAACTAGCAACAAGTTTATGTCGTTTGCTTGGCATTCCTGCAAATAGGCATCACTGAATGCTAGTTGTGATGTCTGTTTACGTTGCCTTTGCGAATCCCTTGCTATTATAGAAACCTAGCAGCAGACACTTGGCTATGCCACGGTGCTAAACCTAAAACAACTGCAAAACAAAATCAGAGACTGCAATTTAAAATTAGCACCAATTCTGTCTGTGATCAAATATGAAACCTGTACAAAAGTACTTAATAATTAAGGTACTATAAATGTAGATGGCACTAAAATACATGCATTGAATGAACATTTCTAATTTGTTTGTATCCAGTGATCTGAATCTTCGGATAAATTTATTTGTGACCTTGGAGGTTAAGTTTAGACAGAAGTGCTTGTTCCAACTAAAATTTCCCCTTCTTCTCCTTGCGTCAGCTCAATTTCTTCAGAATTATTAACTGTAGAATTCATTACGTTTTCATCAATTAAAGGAGGTGTAACAGCATCCATCTTTCTGATTATATACGGTTGTAAAATGCTTTCGAAAACGTCAAGATTTGATATAAATATGCAAAAAGTTTACTCTATTTGGAACTTTAGTGAACTGTCAAGACTCAACTGGCACTCCATGTAAATAACGGTTCCCTATCACATCAAATATATCTTCCACACCTTGCGGTTCATTTTTTTACTAGCTTGTACAGCAAGAGCACACAAATGCATGGCAGTAGTGTGAAGTTGATCCATGACCATCTTCAATAAATTAGGACTACGTGATGCCACTAATGCTATATTAGATAATCGTGCTCGCAGTAAAGTTTGAACAGACCTAACAATATCTATATCATCGCGGGTGTTTAGGAGAGTAAAATGATCTAGGAACGGTTGCATTTCAATCAGTATTTTTTTTACACCTGTCAACAAAAGCTGATTTTGGCTTCCCTCCAATATGCGATAAAGGAGAAGATTGCGTAATTGGCCTCTTATGTGCATCAATGGATCCAATCGTCTTCACTCAAATTCATAACATCGCCAACGGTTAAATTGCGTGACAACATCAAAATAAGATCGGTACAGATACTTTCCCCTTCAATATAATTATGTATCATATTGTGGTTGAAGTAATAACTGTGCAAGTGTTGGAGGTCGAAAACTGATATCTGAGAGAGTCATATTTTGCATATTTTGTAGATGTACCATCCAAACTAGACCGAAAGTATTTGAAGCTTTGAGCTCCACTAACACTCCACTTAATAATCAACAGTTTTATTAGTTCAAAATTAGTGTTGCGTCATGCCATACAAAATGTAGAGAAATCTCTAGATAATCCACGGCCCTATAAAAAGTACGTCACTAAATGTCTATGAATTTTGAAAAAAAGCTATAAATTTTGGAAGAAACGCTGGAAATTTGCTCTAAATTCTCGAAGACACTAAATAACCAACAGATTATTAGGTCTAATTATGAATTACGTCATGCCATTTGAAATGTAGAAGAATCTTTAGATATAATCTGTGGCACTACGCTGATTATACGTACAAAATATGTCTGGAATCTACAAAATTTTAAAATCGCAAATTGCATTTGGGGACCTTAAATGGAGGTTTTCATAATTTTACATAGTTCATATAATCTTAGTTGCTTAGCGTTTAATAATTATTTATATTGTCTAAATTTCATATTATAAGTGTAAATCTTGTCGCACAATAGTATAGCATGTTCCTATGGATAAACCAACTTGCTGGGACAGATGACAAATGTTTTTGGTTCAACCTGCGTTTTCGTAAAACAATTGCTTAATATTCTTCACAGATTTAAACTAAATAAAGAACCAGGAAGGCCAACAGCAGTAACAACGGTAGAATTGAAAAAGAATGTGCTGAACATGGTAGAGGAAGATGCAGGTACATCTACCAGAAAAATAGCAAATGCTTTGAATGTGAGTAATGGGACTTGGGAGTTGATTTTTGAATTCCGACCTAAACCGTCCGGGCTATTATAAGAACCATGTGTAAGTTGATGAAAACCCACGTGCAGTACTTAAACATCGTTTTCAATATTAATTTTCATTAAACATTTGGATTATAATTATGGGTGACTGGCTAATTGGACCGTTGTTTTTACTATGAAGCCTTACTAGTGAAGTGTATCGAAACTTTTTAGAAGAATTACCGCCTGGGTCCTAGAGGGTGTACCATTGGCAACGAGAAACGTCACGTAGTTTATGCACGATGGTGCATCAGCATATTTTAGTCTGGTTGCTCGTGAGTTTTTAAACGGAACATATGGAGATCGCTGGATTGATCGAAGTGGTTCTCACTTATGGCCTGCTCGATCCCCATACTTAAATCACTCGGATTTTTATTCATGGGGATATTTGAAAACATCAATATACACTACTCCAGTAGAAAATAAAGAAGATTTAAGAAATCGGGTAATTGAGGGGTGTAATGCAATAAGCAATAACCCCGGTATTTTTGAAAAAGTTCGGCAGTCAACAAGGAGAAGATTGGATGCATGTATCCTAGCTGGTGGTAGTCATTTTCAGCAGTTTTTGTAGATCAAGAATCTTCACATGTAATATGAATAAAGCACTGTTCTTTTTTTGAAAAGATTTTATCGCCCTGCATCTTCGAAACAAAGCGTCCTTCCAAAAAAACACCTTAAAATAAGCCAAGGAATAACCATCTGAATTTTTGCCGCATGTTTAGTAAACACCCTGTATATTCTTTATTTCTTATTATTTTATTATTTAAGGTATATTTATTCATTATTTATAAATGATACACAATAAAAGAACTTCTTAATCGTTTTAATTCCTTTTCTGAGCCCGCACGCCTGTTTGGTTTACATGTGTGTAACGACCTTTTTTTCACTCCATACCTCGTAAAATCATGTTCCGCCGGCCCTGTTCTTGGAGACCTATTCTTGACAGACGCATTTGTAAAACGCAGAAATGCGATTGGTGCGTATTCTTGACTATTCAAATTTTTAAAATATAACGTTGTACTTACAGCGAGCGGGTAGTTAGCGCTCTTTTTATATGCGTGTACTCGTAACCGTCACCGACATCGAATTAAAGTGATTAAAAACAATAATTTCATTTAATTCTAGAGAGGTACGGTTAGAAACCGTGTTGAGTAGTCTTAAATGAAATAATTTTCAAGTGTTAAATGGCAGAAGAGTTTACACATTTACTACTAATATTAATTTAGCAACTAAATGATACAGCAAGTGCAGTTTCCTGGCAGTTACAAAAAAAAAAGAAATCCTTTCGAGAAGCTGTCCGGAATTGCCTTTATTTAGACTTGCAAAGGATTTATAAAGATTCTCTGTGAAAGTATTAACAGTAGAAGTACTAACATAGTTACATAACAGGCTACTGATCTAGATATCTCAAAAAATGTGAACTAGAATCAGAAGGTCGTGCGAGAGGAAATAAGAAATCTTAGAAAATTAATTCATGTAATCTACATAAAATTTATTGTTATAATATATTTCTAATTTTTATTTATTACAGTAAAAAATATATTTCTTGAGTTACTTCTACAAAATATATCGTAAAAAAAAGGAGAAATCTAACAGTTCTGTACTTTATCAACGGTAGGTAATTGTTGTTTCAACAAATTCATTTGGATTTGATTTCTCGATTTCTGTTTATTCAATGTTACAAATGTTACCTTCTGCCCACCTGTACAAGTAAACTAAGCTGCTGAAGAATTTTTTTGCAGATTTGCATTAAGCACTCGTAGAAGAAGACGTTTACCTGAAGCTTTGTGGCATTTACGGGACACCCTGTATAAAGCACTTTACTGTACTAGCAGTTTCAGAGACTTTTGAAATCCTTCTTAGAATTCCTGAAGAAGAATAGACTGTCGTTGCTTTTGAAATTTGAGACTTTTCTGGTTGGTTTTCTTTATTTGCACTGGTCGCACCTGTAATATAGTTATTGTTATTATGTGGCTCAGGCTTCGGGTCGCGGTTCCCTTGGACCTCGTGGCTTCAACTACTATGGTCATCTTGCCGCCAACTAGAATTTAGCCGAATCCGAAGTTTTCCAACCTCGGGAGATATTTTTAACGTGCAACTTATCACAGTCACATGGGATCCACCGCTTTACATCCTTTTTCAGATTTTTTCCGCGTGAAAAATCTCAGGACCTCGACCGGGAATCGAACCCGCAACCATTGCATTAGGTTAATAGTCAGATGTGTAACTATCAGAGCCACCAAGGCTCCTGTAGTATAGTATTAATGTTTTAGAAGAAAGTGTATCTAGAAAAATTGTATTTAGTTATTCAAGGTTTACAGTCTACTGAAGCAATAAAAAGCCGTGATACGCGGAAGCTACGTAATCTCATACAAGCTACATAATCAGAAGAGTTGCCTAACAGTATCTGAACGGAAACAAAATGTATATTGAATAATACTGCTCAAGACATCCAAAGTGTTATAGAAAAAAAAGGAAACCATAGATAACGGATGACACATGGGGTAAAATACAAGAAAGAAAACAACTAAAAGCTACAGGACTGAAGCATGATAATGAAAAAAAGGTCTACCAAGCATTAAACATCGAGATAAAACAATTCTGCCAAAAGACAAACAATCACCTGAACCAAATATGCAAATAAAGAAGAACACAAAAAAAGAACTAATATGTTTAAAAAATAAAACAGCTAACACGCTCTTTTGCATCAAATCACAACGCTATCAAACATGAGAACGAAAATCTACTCGCTGCTAAACAGGATATATTAAACAGATGGAAGGAATACTGCGAAGATTTGATGACAGATGATAATGCAGAGAACCTATCAACACAAGAAGAATCCAGTTTTGAGAAAAAACCTGACATACTCAGAACTAAAGTTGGCAAGAGAGCCACAAAGTCGCTGGCATAGATAATATTCCCATAGAAATGATTTGGGCTTTAGACAACATCGGAGTAGATATAATATATTAAATTTGCCAAAGAATATGGGAAACATGCACGTGGCCAGAGGATTAGACAAAATCAGTATATATATTTTTCTTCATAAAATAGGATAGAGGGAGCTAGAGATCCTATAAAGATCTACTAGATAAAATCATTCTTACTACCTGAAATTGAGGAAGAACAAGCAAGTTTCGTCTCAGGACGCAGCACTAGAAAACAGAAAATCCACGGAATTTAATATCACGACTATCTGTGCTTTATTGATTACAGCAAAGCCTTTGACCTAGTGAACTGGAGAATGATGTGGCAGATTCTCTCTGAAATGAAAGTGTCACATGTCAAAGTAAATGGGGAACTGACTGACAGTTTTCGGGTTACTAAGAGCATAAGGGAAGGTTACATACTGAGCCCAATTCTATTTAACATATATGGCGAATGGAAAATGCGAAAAGCCATTGATGGCGGTATCAGTATTGGCGGAAAGAAGATCTGCAATCTAAGATATGCAGATGATACAACCATTCTCGCTAACTCCGAAGCCGAATTGAGTCAACTACTAGAAAAAATCGAAAACATCATCGCAGAGGCAGGTCTCAAAATAAAGGAAAATCAAAGATCATGGTGATAGATAAGGTTAACAACGACCAAAACCAATTAACGGAAATAAATCATGTAAATCATTTTGTGTACTTGGGGTCTAGGATAACTGATACCGGCGGGTACCTGAAGAAATAAACCGGAAATTAGCAACTGCAAAAAATGCGATGGCTAAACTGATTAAGATTTGAAAAAGTCACGAAATAACCGTAAACACCAAAATCAGACTGGTCAGTTGCTTGGTTTTTTCAGTTTTCCTCTATGCATCGGAATATTAGACCCTTAAGGAAACTGATAAAAAGAGCATAGATGCGTTCGAGATGTTTTGCTATGTAACGGTTCATTACTCGTCGCTATAAAATTATTTAAATTTCTTAAAATCCCAATATTTCATTATTCTAAGTTGTTAAATGATGTAGATGCATACTCTCGACTTATTTAAGTTAATTTCCATAGTTTATTGTTGAATTCAAAATTTGGTTTGTTTATTGATTGAATTGAATTAGGAATTCTACATTTGCAAGGTTTTCTTATTTAAAATTACCCTTTGTAGGAAAATGCTAAATTTGTTGTTCTCGGGGATTTCCCGAATGAAGTACCCTTGAATTAAATCGATTTTAAATTTTCTTGAATAATTATTTTTCCGTATAAAAATTTCATTTGTATTTAATCATTCTTTAGAAATTCTAATTTAATTTAAAAAAGCAAAATATCAATCCTAGATCGTTGGTTTTCTCTTCAGTTTAATTTGTATAATTTTATTCTTTTCACATTTTGAAATTTGGCGGATGGGTGGACATTTTTCTTAGGCGTGGTCCTTCCAGATTCATCTGGAAGATAGGGATTGTAAAAGAAGTTGCACAATCAACGGGTTGGTTGCCATATTGGTGGTAATAATTTTGGAATCAGAATCAGAAGATTTCTTCAGCGGAGTCTGAATAAATATTGTGTTAGTGAGTTTCTTCACACATTGTGAGTTTTTATTTTAGCCTTTGAATTCTGTTATGGTTTATGATCTGGAAAAACCGAGATTATTGAATGGTTTCCCAAATGCATCCGTTATAGTGGTGGGTCCTTGAAAGAAAACAACTAATGGTTTTCGAATTTGCTTCAAGTAAAAATCTCGACGTCTATTATTGGAAACCTAAGATAATCTAAATATCCTATTAATCTGGGCCGCAGAATTTAAAGGAGCATATAGTTTATAACCTCACTAGTTCATAAAAATGTGGTATACAATGGCAATTGATTAATAAAGCCAATACAACAATCATCATTGAACGTATATCCTTGAGAATAGTAAATTAGCAAGAGGATATCCGTGAGTTGAAGTGTGTTTTTTGATTGTTATTTTTAATATTTGTTTAAAGTAAAAGACAATTTTTTTGTTGCACCTGGTTATCGGTGACATCTGGTATTTGGTTATTAGTAAGAAAATTTGTTGATGCCTATCGTTGTCATTAATATAACACATGGGCTGAAAAGTCCCAGGCCTAACAAATAGATGGCGCTAGTTTTATTGAATTTACCGCTTTTTCAGTTAGTACTAACCTTCAAAAGACAGCTGTTAAAATTTCATGATATTCTATTCATTATTTTGTGAGTTATTGTGCTAAGAGTGATGCTACTCTTGTTATTTTCAAAACAATGGATCAAAAACAATTTCGTGTTTTAATTTTACACTGCTTCTTGATGGGAAAAAATACCGTTCAAGCGAAGCAATGGCTTGAAAAGTGTTATGGGGACTCCGCTCCATCAGAAACAACAATAAAACGTTGGTTTGCTGACTTCAAACGTGGTCGTAGAGACACCGATGATGCAGAACGCAGTGGACGTCCAAATGAGGCGGTAACACCAGAAAACATCAAACAAATCCACAAAATCGTTTTGAATGATCGAAAAGTGAAGTTGCGTGAGTTAGCTGACATCGTAAAGATATCAAAAGAACGTGTTGGGTTTATATTGCATGAGCATTTGACTATGAGAAAGCTCTGCTCAAAGTGGGTGCCGCGTTTGCTCACTGTTCACCAAAAACAAGAACGTGTTGATGTTTCTGAGCAGTGTTTGGCCATGTTTAAACGTAACAAACCGGAATTTTTGCGTCGATATGTGACAATGGATGAAACGTGGATCCATCACTTTACTCCGGAATCAAAACGATCGTCATCTGAGTGGACAGCAACTGGTGAACCTCGTCCAAAGCGACCGAAAGCACAACAATCGGCTGGAAAGGTTATGGCCTCGGTATTTTGGGATGTGCGTGGTGTAATATTCATCGACTATCTTGAGAAGGGAAATACCATCAACAGTGAATATTATATAGCGTTATTGGAGCGTTTGAAGGCCGAAATTGCAAAGACACGACCGCATATGGCAAAGAAAAAAATTTTGTTTCATCAAGACAACGCACCGTGTCACAAGTCAATCAAAACAATGGCAAAACTACATGAATTAAACTTCGAATTGCTCCCACATCCACCGTATTCGCCAGATTTGGCTCCCAGCGACTACTGGCTGTTCGCAGACCAAAACAAATGCTTGCCGGTAAGAAATTTCGCTCGAATGAAGAGGTTATCGCTGAAACTGAGTCCTATTTTGAGGCAAAAGATAAATCGTTCTACAAAAGTGGTATTGAAATGTTAGAGCGGCGCTGGAATGACTGCGTTGTTCTTGATGGAAATTACGTTGATGAATAAAGCTAATTTTGAACAAAAAAAAACCGTGTTTTCTTTGTTAGGCCTGGGACTTTTCAGCCCATGTGCTATTAATAATAAATAACAGACTGTTTATTACGAATCATATTTGATACAGCCTCTGGCGCTCAACGTTGTATGATGATATCCGATGGTATTGATCGGTTTTAGATATTCAAGTTAGAATCATTTGGGCAGACCTGTGGTTTATCATTGATATATAGTTATCCCTAATCTGCTATAAGACTATCTGACACCCACGATCCAAATTGAGATGAGTCATAAATCAGACTGAATTTAGTTAAGCAAGTAATGTGAGTTCACTAAGGTGAGTAACCTTTTAATTCGAGAAAACATTAGAAAAATGTTACACTAGAGACGAATGTTGACAATCTTTTAGGTAGCCCGCAGAACAAATGTGGCAATACCGGAACAACTAAATATCAAGAAAAGACTAAGGATGCACGTGGCAGAACAAGCTATTTCGCACACGTCTTTCGAAGAAACGGTCTGGAGAAGCTTACGATACAGGGAAAGATGGAAGGTAGAAGATGCAGATCCCCACAAGATACACCGATCACAATTGTTGCAACCATTGGCGCTCCACTGTCAGAATGTGCAAGAATGACGAAAGACCGAGAAAAATGGCAAGACATCGGAAAGGTGAACTCATGATACCACGATACCTGTGTCAGGTTAACGACTAAGAAGAAGAAGAAGAAGAAGCAATAAACAGCTCATCAATTATTTAATGATTAACACTTGCCCTAAAAGGGCAAAATCTAATTCAAATTTGTGGATTCCATACTGCTCAATTTCTCATTTCTTCAAAGAACTATTTTTGTTGGAATTTCTGCATGTTTCTGTGCCTAATATACGTCAATAACATAATCTAAAATAATGCTCATTAGAAAACCTTCATAATATGAGTTACAATTATCTTAAATTTGAATACCTATATACTATAATTATGCGATCGGTGGTGGTCGCCAAATTAAAAGATCGAACCGGAGCAAGAAGAGACTAGAGACGTAAACAAACGATTTTTACAGAAAGATTTGTACACATGACAAGAAACAAGGTAAATGAGGTATCCTAACGGCCTGTGAGTTACGTTGCTGAAAACAAAGCTCTCGTCTTGAACAATAAGTATAAAACAGTAATAATCGCAAGAAAATCGATTATTAATTTATTCACATCATAAAACAAATAAAATAGTTAAATGTCCTCTAAAATAAACATTTTTAGATGTGACCTTACTGAAGTATTTTAAACAATATGGAAATGTGAAACAGGAAACAGCATATCTTATTTAGTAATTGTTTCTTAGAGTTCCCAACTGAGATCTAAAAGCAAAAGCGAATTCTCGCTGCTTTTAAATGGCAATATCACTTTCGGGAAACTAAAGCCTGTCATTTATTAATTTAGTATTACGATCTCTAATAATATTTAAATATTGACTGTCCACGGAGGGTTGTATCATTTCATTTTAACGTAATGTGATATAATACTCTACAATAACTTCTCGTTTATATCGTTTTTTCCCATTCCATATAGTGAGAAAAAATAGAATTATTTTGGATTTTTAGAAACTTTATAGTGTTACACGTTTTTGTGAATTTATACATTAAAATAGTAAAAGTTATTTTGTGCAATAAATTAAAACAAACTGCTGTACTGAAATAGCATTCAATAAATTCAAACTTTTGTATTAGTTAGTAGTAATTCTTCATTTTGTTATTATATTGTTATTCTTTATTATCATTAAGTAATTTATTGGAGATGGCACAAGCCAAAGGTTTTCCAATATTCAATATAATGAGCTACTCAAAATAAACTATTGCTATCTTACTGGCCATGATCGAGCCAGGAAAGTCGTAAAGTCGTTTTTCCTCTAACTGCAAAAATCTCACATAAAATAAAATAAATGTTTTGTTGATTTGTGTGTCTATTAAGGAAACTTCAAACGAAAACGACAAAGTTGTAAAGTTCCTAATAAAAATTCCATTTACTAAATAAATATGAAGTTCCAGTGGTTCTCTTACACGCAAGGCTATTATGACAATGAAACAAAGATTTCTTTGCTTATTGGAGCCATTGTTGAATGATTAATCTTTGTCTATATTACATGCAAGATTTACTTTTTCCTACGCACATATGCTATTAATCATTCAAAGTGCATCTCAACATGCTCTATCAACAAGGCACAAAATGTTTAGAAATTCTACATTATAGAGGTCTGCGAAAATAATACCCTAAGTACCTATTCTTCGATCTCTTCATCATGATCGATATTATAGTTAATAAGAAACCAGTACAGCTGACCATCGATAACTCCTTCCTTTTAGCTATTGTTAAGTAATCACATCAACAGCCCAGTTTCATTAGAGCAATTATCTGTCGATACATCAGAAAGAAAAGCCAAGCAAAATGTATGTACGTCACATATACATATCCTTGCTGCTTTGTACAGTCTTTTGCATAAATTATGCCGCAATTCATTGTTTTAAATAATGGATTAATCAAGTATACAAAGTCTAATTTTGTGTAATTTATCCAAAATCTCTTTTTATACTCTTAGACAATATATTTTGCCTGATTAGTTCTAAGTTACACCTTGTCTATTTGATTAATCCACTAATGCAAAAAACTATACACCACTTTAGAACCGTACCTTTGTTTATGTTAAGCTTTATCAAAATACATTGTTCTTGTTTGGTGCAGCATTCCGAAGGTGCAGCCAGAGTTGCAGAGGCATTAAGCTCTGTTAAGAAGAATTAATGGAGAGCAAAGCCTGATTAGAGGCCACCGAAGGTGCCCCTTGCGAGATCGTAGCCCGAGCCGTAATGGCGTTTATCTCTTCTAAGTAGGTTAATGGCAGGCGAAGCCCGACCAGGAACCACTGATGGTGGCCCGTGTTGATATTTAACTCTGTTAAGGAGGTTAATGGAGAGAGAAGCCAACTTAAAAATAGAAGTAGAACCAATCTCCAGGGTAGTAGCATTTTTTTTATCCAAGAACGTGCAAGCGCAAAAACTGTGACTGGGCACTGCACAGTGATGAATAAGACAACTACTAAAACTGCTTGGCGCTTCAAATACCGTACTGCTGGTCCTAACCTAAAGATTCTTATACGCTTCCAATGGCATGACATAATTCGTAATTTCAAACTAATAATCTGTTGGTTTGAATGTTTAGGGCAGATTTTCAGCATTTTTTCTCTCGATTCTCATCGCTCTTTTCAGAATTGCCAGACATTTAAGTACATTAAGACGGTAACGGTGCGATCGAATGGTTCGTTTGATTTATGCTCCGCAATAAACTTCGAATAACCGGGGAATAGGAAATAAATAAATCAAAGAAGTGATTACAACCTGGGCTACGAAAGTGATACAAAAACTCGTATTGTAATATTAAGTAAGATTAGTCTAATTTAATTCAATTGGATTTTAGAAGTGTAAATTTTAAGGACAATTAAATCGAGTACTGATAATCACCGGTTGCAAACTTTTTGCGCGATACTACAGCGATAAAGAAATCAAAACATATCGACTGACTAAAATAAAAATAGGGTAGGCGTCAGGGTCTTTTATTTAGGCAGTAAGAAAATAAACCAATAGCAAAAATGGAAAGAGTCGAGAAAATATTTCAAGATATGTGCCAGATGAACCAGAAATTTGAGCTACTGCTCGCAGAGGTGACAACAATCACGCAAGAAAAAATATTACAAGAAAAGGTCACGAAGCAAGAGAGCAGAATTGAATATTTACAGAAGGAAATAAGAAGGACAAACTTAGTGAACAAAGAGAAAACAACCAAGAAACGAAAAAGGAAATTAAAAATATGCTTCAGAAAATAGATGTAACAATAGACGTATAGTTTGACACAGATGAGGTCAGGAAAATTTGAAAGTACAAAGCCAATAGACGTAGACCAATACTGATAAAATTAACAAGAGGGCAGAAACGAGTGGAGATTCTAAGCAAGGCAAAAGAAGCTGAAAGTAACGCAAATACAGGTCGATGAATACGAGTAGGAGAACATGAGAAATAACGAAATTATATCTACAAACAATAAAAAGAACCATAAAAGGGGTCTTACATTTAAAACAAATTTTAAAAAATAACACGAACGGGAAGGAAAACTAACCATTAAATGTAGAGGGGATGGATAGGGACGTGGACCGTAGCAATGAACTGAACGATGAGAAGAAAGGGGGCACATTTAGATTTAAAGCCGAAGATAACGACGAGAAACAAGGGTACAAAATAAAAGTAAAAAACATAATAAATAAAAATAACAGTAGAATAGGTAGTAAAAGAAAAACTAAACATAGCTACATGGAATGTTAGGACAGCATATGAAGAAGAGACTGTCTTCGATCTCATACGCAAAAAATGCCAGGTAGAAATTATGGCACTACAAGAGACAAAACAACGAGGAAGCAACATAACTGCGCTTGATGATTATGTATTTTACACAAGTGGAGGTGAACAAAAAACTCTAGACACGGGATTCTTCTCAGTAAAAAAATTAATACAAAAATCATAGGTGATAAAGCTATTTCAGACAGAATATGTACTATGATAAGAATAACAGAGAGATATCGAAAAATTAGGAATTTAAACATTCATGTCCCAGCAAAAAATAAGGAAATAGAAGAAAAAAGCTTCTATAGAGAGATGGATAGATGGTACAACAAAATCCCAAAATATGATATAAAGATAATAATAAGTGATTTTTACACAAAGATAAGCAAAGAATCAATATACTTATAGGTCAACAATAAGTATTCATAGCAAACACGAAGAGAACAACGAGAATACCGATACAATTTTCAACAACAAAACAACTTAGAATAACGACCACATACTTTGAGCAGAGAAATATACACAAAACAACATGGATATCACCAGATAAAAAAACAGAAAATCAAATTGACCACATGGTAATAGAAGCTAACCACAGCAGATTGGTAATTAATGCGAAGAGCTGCAGAGGCGCAGAGGCGCAGACGCAAATAGTGACCACATAATGTTAAGAATCGAATTAAAACGCTAAACACCCCCAAAAGAAAGCAAACGAAAGAAAACAAGAAAACGCTATGATGTGGAAAAGCTAAAAGATGGAAAACTCAAGAAGTCCTTTGAACAAGAAATTAGCAACAGTATAAAGACAACCGAAGAAAACTTGAAATTAAAATGGAACCATATTGAAAAACAGTGACTAAGGCGGCGGAGATGCTAAGACCTGAAAAAAGCAAAAAAGAACATAAATGGTTTGATAAACCATGCGAAAAGTAATAAAAAATAGGGAGAAGGCACGAATAAAAGCTCTAAGCTTGGAGACAGCAAGAAACAACGAGGAATACAAAAGATGCCGTAGAATAGCAGAGCAAACAATAAGAAAAAAGAAAAGAATCCATATAAAAACTAAACTACAACAAATTGAAGATAAATACAAAGGGAAGCAAGTCAGAAAAATAAGAAAAACAAAGACGGCACATAAAGACAATATGCAAGAAAAAAGATGAAAGTTTAGCTGTAGGGCAGTCGGAAAAATTGAGTAGGTGGACGGAATATTTCAAAAAAACATTAAATGGGGGTAGGAATAAAGATACGAACAATAAATATGAATCACGGCCTATAAAAGAAGATAATGTGATATATGAACTCGAAGAAGAGGAAATAAGAGAAATACTGAGAATCCAGAAAAATAATAAGGCACCAGGAAATATGGTATAACATCAGAAATGATTAAAGCCGGAGGAAGAGACTTCAAAAAAATCTGCAAACTTGTACAAGAGGTATAGAAAACGGAAAGGATACCAGCAAGCTGGAAACAATCCCTTACATATCCAATATATAAGAAAGAAGAAAGAATTCTGTGTGACGACTACAAAGCAATAGCTCTGTTAGATATCGTGTACAAAATAGTAGATGTAACAATTGAAAACAGATTATGAGAGAAGGCCGAGCCAACACTGGGAAAATATCAGTGTGGATTCCGAAAAAAAGTGCGTACTTTAGTAGTTCTTTAGAATTACTTCATTAAGACGAGTATAGTTATTGAGAAGCAGACCCAAGAAACTATCTGTTGCACAAATGCTTGGAAACGCATCAGTTGTTAATCCTGAATTCTACATAATCGAATTTATTTTTCCGTTTCTAAAATCTACATCCAATTTGGCAAAAAAAGTTACTCTTGCCCTTTTTCGTAGAATGAATCGTTTTCAAGTAAAATCGAATTTTTTAAAACCTCTCAAGTTTAATGATCTATGGTAAGGTCATACACCATCTCAAAAATAGGATTCGATTATTAGCACTGATTCCTCGACAAAAACTGACCAAAATCTAACCTAATATTTTGAATATGGGTATTGTATCAGGACCAACCAACAGACTATCCACAGAATTACACACTGCAAGCTACATGCATTAACTCAAAGACAACTAAAGCAACTACTTGAAATAACTGAGCAGTTTAGTGAAATAAGAGGGACCGTGAGGTTTGAATTAAGATAAAGGAGCATTATAGGCCCTATGAAGGAAAATAAGATGTACAAATATTTGGGAATACAACAATCGCGTAAAATCTAACATAAGCATCTTAAAGAAGCGCTGCAGTAAAAATGCAGAAACGATTGAATGCCATCCTGAGAACCCATTTGAATGGGAAAAACATCACCACGGCAATTAATACCTAAGCAGTCCTTTTATTGATATACTCATTTAATGTCATAAAGTGGACAAAGACAGAGCTGCACAGCATACAGATTCACTCTTCCTAGAAGGAACGGAGGGAGAGACCTTATTTTATATTTTAAAAGACAATAGAGTAGTTTCGGATGAATGTAGACTAAAACCCTGCACCGGTCGAATTTCTCAGACCCGGCCCGACTGAAGACAAACTTGACGCGGCCCAAAAGAAATCCGGTAACTTCTCGTTAAGCCCGAAAAGCCCGAAGGGTCGAGAAGTTCAAAAGGCCCGACGACGGCCCGAACGATTCAACAGGCCCGAGAGGTCCGACAGGCTCGATAGTTCCAAACGGCCGGAGAGACCCGAAGGGCCAAGAAGTCCAAAAAGCCCGACAGGCTCGATGTCCTGAAAGGTCCGAACGGCAAAAGAGACCTAAAGAAACCCCAAGTGCCGAAAAGTTCAAAAGGTCCGTATGGCCCGACAAAACCGAATGGCCCGATTGACTGACCTTATTTTATATTTTAAAGTAGTTTCGGATGAATGTAGACTAAAACCCTGCACCGGTCGAATTT